>QQSS02204713.1:0-11861 GCA_003687565.2 Craspedacusta sowerbii
GTAGGTAGGTAGGTAGGTAGGTAGGTAGGTAGGTAGGTAGGTAGGTAGGTAGGTAGGTAGGTAGGTAGGTAGGTTTGGTAGGTTTGGTAGGTTTGGTAGGTTTGGTAGATTTGGTAGATAGATGTTTATTTTGATTTAAATTGATATGTAGATGGATAGGTGGACAGACAAGTAGACTGATCGGCAAGCTAGCTATCGGATGGATACATTGAATAATTGATGACTCGAGCCTTGACCCTGGGTAGGTTTTCTTGTCTCTAGACAGCCTCCGATGAGCGGGACCTGGAAAACAAGTTGGTACTTCTATTGGGTCATGACAAATTTGCTATCGTGAAAGTTATTCGAAAGTACAGAAAAATGGGTAGGTTCAGTGGTTCTGCTATGCAATGCTATTTCATGATCAGTTTATTCTTCAGTCTATGCTAGCAATTACTGCTGCGTATTGTCGGGCTGCTTTGGTGGAGAGAATTGAAGGTGAATCTTGCCACTAAATTGTCCAAGGAAGTACAGCCACCAATTACGGCTTTCTAGCTTCTTTAAATTAGCGCAAATTTTAAAAAAATTCAAAAAATTTTCTATGCAGATTTTTTGCTCGTCATGCTTCAGATATCTGTGGTGACAATAAACTCCAATGCAGTAAATACCAAAGCTGAACAAGAACACATCGACTGCCAACTCGAATCTGTAATCGCACATGCACACGCACACAGACCCAGAAACACTATCAGCCACAAAACCACGAATACGCGCCAAAATTTGTGTCAATTAAATTCAACTCATTTGTCCAAATGGCGCAGCGCACTACATCAGTTTGGGGAGGTACAAGAGAATGATCAATCGGGCACTCAAATTTTCAGCTTAATCTGGAATTTAGCTTCGAGCTATGACATGGTGACGAATGCAAGGTTCGTATGTGCAATGCAGAGTCGATTCGATGGCCGCTAAGTCTGCGAGATTTGTGCAATATCAAGTCAACGTAAAACGTAAATTTAGACAATCCAGTCGAACATATCTGCAAAAGGGGAAACCCATCGGATCTCGATCGAGCTAGATGAGGCATTGTCAGGGGCATGAAGTTCTCCGCAATGTTTTATCTGGTTTTCTAGCAATTAAAGGAACCTCTGTGACCGCCAGTGGAGGCACTTGATAGTAGCGTCTTATGTTGTTTATTGCGTGTAGAGGAAATGCCTGTTGTCCGTAAGCTTTTGCTTTAATAATCTTAAAATGAGCAGATACGCACAAGCACATTTATCACCCCCGGAGACAAGCGATCGGATTGTTAGCTCTTAAAGCTACATAATTATAGTTGAGCTGTAATTTCAAGGTTGTGTTGTAATTAAATTCATATTGACTCTTCGTGCGTTTCGTGTTGATTATCGTTTTGCCATGCAGGTTCTGCACTGGCTGTGGTTGCGCTGTGGTTATCGTGCCCTTTTTTTCCTCTGCAGTGTTGTACTGTACGCTTCTTGCAACTGCTCAGAATGTGAAAGAAAGACAGTTACTGGAGAGTGAAATGAACGGTGATGCAGAATTAAAAGACATTTTGCATCAGCTGTCTGAGCAAGAGCAAGAAGACTTAGTTCAGGTATGAATTTAGGTTTTGCTTTAACGCCTATGCTCTTGTAAAGTATGTTTCATTTATTGTGATTAAAGGTTGTTGCAAATGAATTTAGTTTGAAGTTCATTATTAAAATTTTGGTATTTTCTTTGTAGGAAGAAAGAGCTCGTAAAGCCGCTGCTCGAAAGTCTCGTGTGGACGCAGATTTGAATGCTTTGGAGGAAGACACTATGGTTAGTGGTTATCTCTTCTTTGAGAAGTTTTATCTTTGGAGGACACATATTTGTTTGGTGCTGTGTAATTCATTTTCTTTTTTGCTTTTTATTTTCATTGTAATGCTAGAGTCGATTTAGCAAGAAGCTGCTGGAGTTAGAGGATCTGACGTTTAAAGATGGCAGTCATTTTATGGCAAACAAGAAGTGCCAGCTACCGGATGGCTCTTTTAGAAAGCAACGCAAAGGTTATGAAGAGGTACATGTTCCTGCCCTTAAGCCCAAGCCTCTAAAAGAAGGAGAGGTAAGTTCTTTTACTCACTGTGTTATAATACTGTGAGTATTGTTGCGAAAAGAGCGCTATAAATGTTAACCCGATATTTGCCAGGTAATGCCATTCTTAATTTGTTTTGCCTGCTAAAAATTCTCGTTGACGACCATGCTTGAAATGTTTGTACCGTGCTACGATGTAAACTTCTAATCATTTTATCGCAATTTCAAGTGCGCTTTTTCTATCCTATATCGGTACAGCTATTACTAGGTCAGAGACGTGCTAGGCAGTTCTTCATATACGTAGTAGAAATTTGTCCTTGATTCCCTTTTTAGTTCTTCTTACAAGGTTGGTTTTGTGATGCGCTTTTGTATAATTTATCACGAAAGCTTTGTTATTGCTGTTGGATTTTGGCTGGAAACCATATTGAACCAACTGTATACAAGCATTTGCGTGGGATTGTTTGGTTAAAAGTCGGGCTGTAGCGGATTTTGGCTCCAGCTCCGGCTCCGGCTCTGGCTCTGGCTCTGGCTCTGGCCGAAAACCGGCATTTTTGCAAATCCGGTCCAAATTCGGCTCTGGCCAAAATATGGCCGGTCAAAAAATCAAATCCGGTTCAGCCCTAGTTACAAAGTCTTCATTTTTTATAGCTCTACACTGTACCCTCGTATTATGCATTTTTTATGCAGCCTCTTCCGATTTTTTCGTACGTGGGCTCTGATAGTTTTGTGAATAAATTTTAATGTTTTCTGTTTTGAGTCAACGACTTGTTCCGTTTTCTTCTGCTGCAGACTAAAGTTGCGATCACCGATTTGCCTAAATATGCGCAAGCTGCGTTTGAAGGCTATCAGAGCTTAAATAGAATCCAAAGCAAGCTATGTGACGCAGCAATCAAATCTGACGAGAATTTGCTTCTGTGTGCACCAACAGGTGCTGGGAAAACGAATGTTGCATTGCTTTCCATTTTGAGAGAAATTGGAAAGCACATCAACCTGGATGGTACAATTAATACAAGCGAGTTCAAGATAATTTACATCGCACCAATGCGATCGCTTGTGCAGGAAATGGTCCAGAACTTTAGTAAGGTATGTACATAGACATTCCTACTTTGTGGAGTAGTAGGTTTTGTTTCGTCACCTTAGCACCTCTTGAAAGTGAGCTCTCCACTTAGTCTATGCGATGCTATCTCCGTGACCTGAAGCTTGCGCTCAAATTTGTTCAATATTTCTTTATGTTCAAAGTCTTCGATTACACCCGCGTTAGGTTGGTGTCCAGTTACAAAAGTTTGTAGTTCTGTAGCCAATCCGTCACGTTCGCTAAATAAGCCTATTCAAATAGCTAAATAAACTTCTTGAAATTTGCGCAAAGCAAACGTTATCAATGATCTATGCTTTCCGCTATATTTGTAAGCCTCCTAACTGCTAACTATGGTTGATTAAATTAATAAAGCTAATTTTAGCTAAAATTGTGTTTGAGAGCTATGAAATTTGGTTTATAATTTAAATTCCATGTGAAGTCTTAAACTACTAGTCATTTGCAATACAGAAATGATGGAAACACTGGTCTATGTTCTTGTGCGTTTGCGAGGTCTACATTTCATTATTTGCATATATGCTTATGGCTTCGTCTGTAGCAAATTAGCGCTCTTTTAGGGTCCAGTTTTGCACTTACTTTTATGCGCCATTCGTGCTCCGCATTATCTTGAATAAGCAGAGGCAATGTACTTTCCTTGCCGTCTTGTCATCTACTACTTGCCGTCCGCATGCCTGCCGTGATGTTCGAAAATGTATGTAAACGAATAGCAGTAGAGCACTTGTGAAAATAACTTGCGTCCATGCCAAATTCGCTGAGATATTCAAAAATTTATAATGAAGTACCCCATTCGACAATACAGCATTTGACTTTGCTACTCTACCAAAAAGTCAGATGCTTCGATTCTGCTCATCTTTGCTTAACCTTCTTCATTCAAGTGAGAGTTTCCTGTTTTATTTTTATATGGAATACTGAACCAAACACTAATTCTCTTAGTGATAATTGAAATTAGTAATGGTCTTAATACTTAAGCACCTCTGGGATTATTGTGGTGGTTCAATTTGTCCTTGCAGCGTCTTCAGTCTTACGGCATTCAAGTCTCAGAGCTAACTGGTGATCATCAGCTGAGCAAAGAGCAAATTGATAATACCCAAATAATAGTTTGCACTCCTGAAAAGTGGGACATCATCACTAGAAAGGCTGGAGAGCGCACCTACACCCAGTTGGTGAGGTTAATTATTATTGATGAGATTCATTTGTTGCATGATGATCGTGGCCCAGTGCTTGAAGCAGTTATCGCCAGAACTATTCGTCAAATTGAAACCACTCAAGAGCTGATTCGTCTAGTTGGACTTAGTGCTACTCTTCCTAATTATGAAGATGTAGCAGCCTTCATGAGAGTCGATACAGTGAAGGGCCTGTATGTTTTTGATAACAGTTATCGCCCAGTTCCATTAGAGCAGCAATACATCGGTGTCACCGAAAAGAAGGCCATAAAGAGATTTCAGGTATGTGATGATTTTTAGTTCAACGTAAGATTTAAGGTCGTACGTTGTATGGGGTCCGCTGTTACTCGCGATGGCTGTCACTAAAGCGCATCAATATATTGCGTTCATAATCACGGGTGTGATTTGCGTATTGTTTCCTGTTATTATTTATTTTGATCTGGATCTGCTACTTGTATCCGAGTTTCGCAAAAGTTTCTAGTTTTTTAAATATATATTCCAGGTCATGAACGAGGTAGTGTATGATAAGGTGATGGATCATGCTGGGAAAAATCAAGTTCTTGTATTCGTGCATTCCCGTAAGGAAACTGGAAAGACCGCACGTGCCCTGCGAGACTTGTGTCTTGAGAGAGACACACTTGGACAGTTTCTTCGAGAAGACTCAGCTAGTATGGAAGTGCTCAGGTTTGCTACTGCTTATTTCGATTTTGATGCTCAACAATCTGGGAAAACTTTCTTCAAGTTCATGCAATAAGAGGGAGTAGAGAAGCAACGCTGAAGACGCTTTCATTCACTTCAACCTTCGCTGAACTTTCTCCCAAAACAGCCTTATTTATACAAAATATTTAAGTTTTGACACTTCTCATAAAATATACTATTATTACAAGTACTATTTTAATTTTAGCTGCCTGTTCTACTTTTTTGTCATTCTACATTTAATAAGAACTTTCTCAACAACAGCAACAACAACAACAACAACAACAACAACAACAACAACAACAACAACAAAAGCATTTCATTATCTCAGTAAATGCGTAAAAAAAGTGCGTTCCAATCCTATTCACTCACATTCAGTTATAAAAATGCCATCATCTTCAGAGTTCTGAGTCAGTAATGTTAAGATTAAGAATTGGATTCAGATTATATTGAGCATTCGAGCTTTTGAAAGCCATATCAGAAAAACATCAGAGTCAGAACGCGAATTTTCAAGTAGAATGTGACACAAAACTTACACATTTATTAAAGGGAAGGCATCCTCATAGCCTTAGCTAATCAGATCGAGGTTGCCACACTTTCGTGATCTCCATTTATAATCGTATAACAGAGGCAATGATTAGGGAAAGAGACGAGGGACATACTTTCAAAGTACAATTCAAGGGGCCGCATATTGATTAGAGATTCCTCGCAGTTAGTATAGAAAAGAAGTAACGTGCAAGGGAAGAAAATTCAGAAATAAAAGTATACCTTCACCAATATTAAGGTAAAACCCGAAGATCATATTTTACTACAGTGATAAATCGTGGGCATCATATCGACAATGAACAGCAAAGTGCCACACATTGAATACGTAAAAATGAGTAATTAATGCGAATTTGATGGATACACTATTCATCTATACAAGAACAAAACAAATCAGTTTCAGAATGAATCCGTATCCATATAGTGAATCGTTCATCATGACCATTCTAAAAAGCATCAAACTTAAAAAAGCCAGCACAAAGACTTAATTCGACGGCATGGTGAATTAAAATATCCTGAAGAGAAGATCTCAAGCAGAGATATCTCAAGGAACTACAAGAGAACAAAAAGCTATAGATATGAGGACATTAATAGGACATTAATATTCTCAGCAGGTATGCATTTTATAATTAATTGCCCACCTAAGCAAAATGCACCATGTCTCGCGCTATTGTTATTTTGCTGCCCCACGATCATTATGTATGGTTCCGATTGAGCTCATTACTTTCGCATAGACTGGGTCACGCTTTCCTTCAGATCATTCTGGGTTTTGTCATAAAAGTTATTTACAGTCTTGCAGAACAAAAAGTGTTCGTTATTTTCCTTTGTTTTTTTCTGTACTGCTTCCCTGCTGCCTCGTTGAAGGATTTTGAGTATGTTTACATTCTTTTTTCTGAAATTAATTTTTTTTTTAGAACTGAAGCCGAGCAAGTTCAAAATTTAGAATTGAAAGACTTGCTTCCGTATGGATTTGCTATTCACCATGCTGGGATGAGCCGCGTCGATCGTGCTCTTGTGGAAGACCTATTTGCAGATCGCCACATCCAAGTTCTGGTTTCTACTGCCACACTTGCTTGGGGTGTGAATCTTCCAGCGCACACGGTCATCATTAAGGGTACACAGGTTAGTTTTAAGTAGTTTTGACATTCGGTAGACCTTGTTTACGGCTATGAATTCGCGCATAATAGATAACCTTAACACGTATTAATTTTTTGAGCAAGTTAAGTAATTCCTTTTTAGAGCAGGATAACTTGTCTGGTTGGTGGTAAGTTTGCCCAATCCATATCAAGGTTTTAGCATCGCCTGTGTAATGGCAAGGAAACCGTGAAATGGTGTAATGGCAAGGAAACCGTGAAATGGTGTAAGGAACAGGAAACCGTGAAATGGTGTAAGGAACAGGAAACCGTGAACCCGCCTCTTGTAATCTTTATATGCACAATCATCTTAAGTAAAGTACCTACCGATGCCTTGCACTGATGCGTTCGAACATTTAGCGTGCTGTTAGTCATTTCTTTATGTCTTTCGGAATTAAAGTCGGTGATCTGAAGTTTCTTCGTACGCCAACTTGATTGTGCTGCTGCCAATATCATGTGTTTCGCGGCGTTCTTCGGCTGTTTCTTAATTCTAGAAATATCTTATTCGGATACAGTCACTTAATGTTTGCAGCAGTAACGTTTAAGCAAAATTCTGCGATTTTCATTATAAAACCCACTTTAATACCTGATATGCACTGCATGTTATGCGTATTGCTGTTGTATTTGTCAAAATTATATATATTTTTTCATTATTATGGTATTTTTGTAGATCTACAGTCCTGAGAAAGGCAAGTGGGTAGAACTTGGAGCATTGGACATACTGCAGATGTTTGGGCGCGCTGGAAGACCGCAGTATGACACAAAAGGCGAAGGGATCCTGATTACAAATCACAGCGAGCTGCAGTATTATCTATCTCTTTTAAATCAACAGCTTCCTATAGAAAGCCAGTTTATCAGTAGATTAGCAGACAATTTAAATGCAGAGATTGTGCTTGGAACTATACAGACTGTTAAAGATGCCTGCACTTGGCTTGGTGAGTATGTTTGGTCGTGATGCTGCCGCAATTCTTAATTGTTGATTCTTGTAGTTATAAGGTCTAGGTTTAATTCTTTTTTTAACTCAAATTTTGCGACACTACTCTAAACTTTAGATTCTGATAATGATGCAGGGCAGAAACTTGAGATTTTTTTGAAGAAATTGCACTCAATTGACTTTTTAAAAATACTGATTCACCAAAACCAACAGGGTCTCAGAAATCCCCTTGTCTCAGAAATTCCGGAAGCTTAAGAAATTTCTGGGTTTTGTTAAAAGCCTTTTGTAGCTAGAATATGTTTGTCCTTGCATGTGTTTGTATCTCTGTGCTGATTTTCCTTTCTGTTAGTTTATAGTCGTTTTCTGGTAATCCGTCATGCTGTTTGTTTGTTTGCCTTGCTGCGCTTGTCTCGTCCGTCCGCTTTCATCTTTAACTCCTGCGTAGCAATACATCGTAGCAGTTATTGCGTCTTGCTTGTTCTGTATGTATTGTCTTTATTCATTTGATGATTTGTATTTAAAGAGCTAAGTGTACATGTATAGATGTAGGCAGGCTTTGGATGTGAGACCTTACTAATTCCATGCTATAGTTATTGTAGTTTCTGAGGTTTTAAAAAGCGAATTCTTATTCTTGATGAAATTAAGCGGATTTAAAAGTTGTTGAGCGCAAGTGCAGATTGGTGCGTTATCGTACTTTCTCATTCGTGAACCTATATTTTGGCGCCAGTCTGTGAATTCATATCGATGCTTCGGTTAAGTGTGCCCTTGCCTGACGAATGCGGTCCCCTTTAAATTTGTCTACCCCTTCCATTGCATCTTGTGATGTAATTCAGTCACAGACTTAATCCGATTCCTCTCTTACTTTCAGGATACACTTATCTTTACATTAGAATGTTGCGAAATCCTGTTCTATATGGGGTTGCTAGTGATGAGTTGGCATCAGACAGACTGCTCGAACAGCGACGCATGGATTTGATTCACAGTGCTGCAACTATACTGGACAAGAATCAGTTGATCAAGTATGACAAGAAGTCAGGATTGCTGCAGGTATACTAGCCTTTACTCGATTTCTACTATCTTAAGTATGCGAACTGTTTATTTGATTTTTTATTTTATTTATTTATTTATTATTATATTTTTTTGCAAGCTTCGCTCCTGGGTGTGTAGACGAAAATAACGATTCTCGAACTTGTGGGTTTTGATCATAATTATTCAGTACAAACAAATAATAGCGATCGCTGCTGGCCGACCATAACGATAAGATTGACCAATTTCTTTTGTAATAGTGGAAGCTAACGCATCCTAATGTTTGCTTGGAACAAGTTCTCTGTGTTCTTCAGTGCCTCAATCCAAGTATTCTCAGCATTCTGTTAGCTTTCGGGGTCACAGCATCAAAATAAAATTTTTAATTTATACCTTTCAACAGAAAGGATACGCTTTCCAATTTGCAGGCATGTTTTGACCGCACCTTTTGATTTAAAATTTTATACTGGTTTTATGGATTTTCGTGCATCTCCAGGGAGCTAGGAGCAAACTAATGCTTGCGGGGTTGGTGCTTTACGGCACTTAGCATTTTACGAGGATTGCGGTTAGGGTTGAACGACTAACGAAATTCTAGCTAGGAGCAAATGTTTGATGAAACATGTCTTTTTAGCCCTTCAAAGTTTTTTTTTGTAACGCTTGGCATTCTTGGATCAAATTTTTTTGTACATAGGCCACAGAACTTGGTCGCATAGCTAGTCACTACTATTGTACCAACGAATCCATGGCTACGTACAACAAGCTTCTCAAGCCAACTTTGAGCGAAATCGAGTTGTTTAGGGTCTTCTCTTTGTCGTCAGAGTTCAAGTACATTAATGTTAGAGAGGTAAGCTCTTCCTCTATTTTTCATACATATGCATGTCATGGCGGACTTATTGTCGAATATGATATTCTGTGATGCTTTTGTCGAATTTTTATTGTGGTAAAGTTATTATTATCCCGTGTTGTGCCGTATGGTTTCGTGTGTATTTCGTAATCTTCCTGTCGTAGGAGGAAAAGATCGAGTTGCAACAGTTAATTGAACGCATCCCTATTCCGGTCAAGGAGAGCATAGAAGAACCTACTGCAAAGGTAATTTTACCCGAGCACCGCTTGGTTACTCACTTTCTTCATTGGTAGAGCTCCTACTCTTGATGGCAAGGCATTTAGCTTCGTTATGCGAATGAGCCTCTATTTTTAGATCAATGTTTTGCTGCAAGCATATATCTCGCAATTGAAGTTAGAAGGCTTCGCCCTGATGGCAGATATGGTTTATGTGACCCAGGTATTGTTTGGCTGTTTTTGTATAGTTTTTGTATGTTCATATATATATATCCAGAATTTCGCGAGCTTTCGACAATGTCTGTTGTCATCGTCAGGCTATATACAAACAGAAAATAGTTACAGAAGTTCCTTACAAGTGAAATGCTACCAATAACAAACCAAAACGAAAACGAAGTAAAAGCATCAAAATCAAGCAAATAATCTCAAAGGGAAAGATTGGCCCTGAATTTTAAGTTTAGGGCAATCCTCATTATATAAAGGCTTTCTTGAATTTCAAAAGTCGATGACATCTGCTAGCGCCCTACTTCAAAATGCACTGAAAAATTGTGTCGCTTCACGTTATTTGGTCTCAAAATCAAATAAATGCATCACGTTTTTAAGCGCGAAGTCGCGTCACGAGCATGTGATAAATGTTATGTTGGCGTGGCCTAAGCTGGTTGCGCTTCTTAGCCGTTTCCGTTAGGTGCTCGCCGAAAGCTTTTTATTAAGCTATTATGTTCATGTTATGTGTGTTCATGGCTTTTTATAAGAAATACTCGAACTTCGAAATGAAATTTAGGAACTAAGGAATTCTTCATCAAAACTGTTTTCCACAAGACGCAGAGATTTTCCTTCCATGGCATTAATTAGTAGATAAAAGTTTAAGCAAACGTCAAGTCGATCCAAATGTGTGTTGTTCGCACTTGCACAGCTGAGTTTCGAATTTAAGGCATACTTAGGCACAGATGTACATGGAAAAGTTTAATCGTGATGCAATCCACGTGCATCCGTATCTAACTCAATAGTTACCTACATCCTCATCTCATAGATAGGAGCTATACAAAAGATCGTCTGGATCTCTGTTTGAGTAAGCACGGGGCCACGTCCATTGCAGGGTGTTAGGCTTACGTACGTGATATGCACCTGCTTTGTATTTAGATATCGCATAGTTTGGAGGGTAGAGGCTTTCCTGCATATTGTGTTTGAATTTTAAAGTAATTTTGTCTTGCCTTCATTTCTGCGCACTATTCAAACGTGTAGTCTGCTGGACGACTGCTGCGTGCAATATTCGAGATTTGCCTGCATCGAGGATGGGCTCAGCTCACCGAAAGGTCACTGAATCTGTGCAAGATGATTGATAGAAGAATGTAAGTACCTACATGCTCTGAGTTTTGTTCAGTTCTTATCAGTTCTTTTTTTTCGTATAAATACTGCGATAAGTTTGCGCAGCTTCTGTTTTGAAAGTTTTTTCTGTGCTTTTAAGGACTTATTCGTTTTATGTACGTTATTCTCAAATTGTGACGTGATACTGCTTGAATGTTGCGTAAAATGTTGTCATCTATATATTTTTTGTTTAATGTCCGCTATAGCAAATAACTTTGTCGAAAACCCCTGTTTTTGCATGCCTGTTGTATGCGATTGCGGTTCTCTTGATTTATGAGAGGGCATTTCTTCCTTAGGTGGTTGTCCATGACTCCACTTCGACAATTTAAGAAGATTCCGTTTGAGGTGATTAAAAAAATTGAAAAGAAGGACTTCCCTTGGGAGCGTTTTTACGATCTTGGTCATAACGAAATCGGTGAACTAATTCATGCTCCGAAGATGGGAAAAGTGATTCATAAGTTCGTTCATCAGTTTCCTAAAGTAGAGTTAACTACTCACATACAGCCGATCACAAGGTATGAAGTAGTTTTTATTAATTCGCGTTTTTTATAGATCTTGTCTGCTGTCCTTTTTTTCTGGCGCAGAAGCGAAATTGTTCTTTAGATTATCTTTTTTCTTAGGTCTACGTTGAGTGTTGAAGTGACCATCACGCCGGATTTTCAGTGGGATGAGAAGATTCACGGGCACTCTGAGGCATTTTGGTTGTTAGTCGAAGATGTTGATAGTGAAGTTATTCTTCATCATGAATACTTTCTTCTCAAGTCGAAGTATGCACAGGACGAGCACTCAGTTAAATTCTTTGTTCCAGT
>QQSS02204735.1:0-24444 GCA_003687565.2 Craspedacusta sowerbii
TTCAACTAAACTCAATGACCAAGATTTACGTAATTATTTTTCCGGAAACTTAACTGGCGATCATTAGTGACATGGAAGTCATAAAATAAGGACCAAGTCAGTCGTGCGTAGTCTTTTCAAGGATGTCTTTTAAGGTTATAGAAATAAGGCTGTCGTTCCAATAAGTGTCGGAGGAACCCTATCTGCAAAAACAGATGACAATTTCTGAGCGAATTTTCAAACTATATCGAAGAAGTGACCGTGCATTAGATTAGTTAATAATGAATGACAACGGCAGTGTCGTTACATGGCTGACTTATTTTAGGAGTCGAGAAGGTACACTGAGTGGACCAATTGCTCTTGATTGAGTGGAGCGACCTGGTGACGTTTGTATCGTTTCTGGCAGTTTAATACTTAAAAAGTTTTTAAAAGTTTGATTGAGCACACTGTTGAAAGAGCACTTTAAGTTTTGGGGACCTTGCCACCAAGCGACTTGCTGATAGATGAAATATATTTATAAAAGACAGTAGGTATGTTCTTTATATTAGATGCAATAATTGGGTCTATTGTCTTAACGCCTCCAATGGTGTTGCGATTGTATACAACATATATCTATGAAAACAACTAATAAATTCAAATGTAAAAAATGTAAGCGTTTTGTCCCACCTCGTCTGCGTCACACTTCACAAAGGATATTTCCACGCTAAGTGCGCTAATATGAACATCAGGCAATTTTATATGCATTACTCGTGGAAATGTTTAGGCTGCCTTCAGCACGAACTTCCATTTCATGCTCTCAGCGATGATCGGTTAAAACTAACATTAAATGCGCCAAGACAACCAACGCATCTAAACTTAAAACTATTACCTGAATCCAGCGTACATTCTGGTCTAAGTAAAATGCCTGGACAGTCTATTGACATAGAAGAAGTATTTCACAACAAGAACTCTTCAAAATATCATGATATTCCTGAATTCCTAGAAAGGAAATACCAATCTAATTCTTCTTTTGGATTTTTTCACATTAACATAGCCTCACTAACTAAGGTTTGCGATGAATTAAATGCCCTGATTAAATTACTAGAGTATCAATTCAAGGCTATCGGAATTTCAGAAACTCGTTTAATGTCAACAATTAACCAAATTATGCCGATTTAGCTAGCAAATTGTCACTTTATAGAGACAAGGACTCTTACTCACGCTGGTGGAACGGGGCTGCATATCGACAGTTCAATAATAAGTGAAGCAAAAATTCGAAGCGACCTTAGTTCTTGAGTCGAACGCTCGTTTGAAACAACATTCGTAGAGATTATACAATCAGGACGGAAGAACTTATGCGCGGTTATGTTTGTAAACATCCAGGTTTCTCCGTAACGGAGTTCAATAATGAATGCATACTTAAAATTCTACAGAAGATAATCAAAGAAGATAACTTTGTAATTATAATGGGCGACTTAAACATAAACTTACTTAACTATGGCACATCACCCGAAACTTCAGACTTCTACGATATTGTGGCTTCAATTAACTTTCAACCGTTCATAAAGCAAACACGTCAAGTAACTCTAAAATCGTAAACCTTAATAGATAAAACATTTAAGAATGATATTAAATACGACTTTGTAAGTGGAAACTTAACATGCAGCATCTCAGATCATTTCGCTCAATTTGCGATCTTCACCAATTACAGCTCAAAGGGAACGAGAACCGATGAAAAGCCCCATGACGATAGATCTTATAAGCATTTTAGTGAGCGCGAATTCTTAGAAGAATTATCTGCCATAAAGTGGGAAGTCCTACTTGGTAATGAAAAGAATCCGGATAAATTAACTAAAATGATGCTTAAAAAAGTCTCTGAGATTTTAGATATAATGGCGCCATTTAAAGCCTTGCGTAAAAAAGAGACTGATCTTAAACAGAGCCATGGATTACAACCCCAATTTTTGAATCCATGAAGCTAAGAGATAAATACTTCAAAAAGTATATGAAAGGGAATAACCAACAGCAAAAGATGAAGGCTTTCGCTAACTACAAGCGCCACCGAAACTCTACTGTACGTATGACACGTAAAAGCAAACTCTCGTACTATAATAACCTTCCAACAAAACCAGAAAAATCTAAAAAGAACATGGGATGGCATCAAGTCCATTGTAAACTATAATAAGAATAGCAAGTTTGTACCCACAACGCTAATCAGTCAAAATAAGTGTACCCTTATAATCCGAGAGATATAGGTGATGCATTTATCGATTATTTTGCTTCTGTCGGAAAGTCATTAAAGTCTGAAATTCCTAATTCAATTAGTAGTTTTAGACAGTACATGCCACCACATACCACAGAAAGCCTATTCTTGGAACCAACTGAACCACAAGAGGTCATTAATATTGTTAATTCGCTTAATACATTAAAGGCATCTGGTCCTAACAGTATCCCAAGTAATTTATTTCAGTCAAGTTCATCATTGCTCTCAAAGCCGATCTCATGCATTATTAGCGAGTCAATTTGTCCAGGTATCTTTCCAAACATCTAAAATAGCAAAAATAACCCGGGTCTTCAAAGCAGGTGCTAAGGAGGTCTGCTGTAACTACAGACCCATATCAATGTTGTCGAATTTGAGTAAAGTTATCGAGAAAGCTATGTTTACACGATTTTACAAATTTCTTGAAAAATTTAAACTTATATATGACCAAAAATACGGCTTCCGCAAAATGCACTCAACTGAACATGCTCTAATCAACTTGGTTAGTAATGTACAAGATATGTTAGAAAGCTGAGAATATGCTTATAGATCATTCTTAGACCTACAAAAGGCTTTTGACAGTATCTTTTAACCAGGATATACTATTAAATAGGCTTGAAATATATGGTGTTCGTGGAACCGCCTTAAACTGGTTTAAGTCATATCTGAACAAGAGAAACCAATACGTAACAATAGGAAGTATTGATTCAAAAACGTGCAGTATAGAAGTCGGGGTTCCACAAGGCTCTACGTTAGGACATGTATTATTCTTAATATTTACCATGACTTTCAAAAGAGTCTTTCGTCTGGACGAGCGCAACACTTTGCAGATGACACTGTGATCATTTTTAGAAATCGCTCGTTAAAAAAAATGAAGCCATGTTTATCTCGCAAAATTTCATCCGTTTACGATTGGCTCTGTGCAAAGCGATTATCACTTAATATGGGACGTCGTGATACCATTCTGTTTCATCTTAAACACTGAGCATTTCATATGAACCTGAGCGTGAAAGTAAAACATAAGCGAATATTCTGATCAAATGAAGTTAAATATCTGGGTTTAATACTTGATTCTCAGTTGTCGTGGGAAAGTCATCTCATTGAACTTGCCAAAAAACTCGCTCGAGCAAATGGACTTTTATCTAAGATACGACATTATGTAGACATGGGGAATTTGAGGTCACTGTATTATAGCTTATTCCATTCCCACATGAGTTATGGGTGTCTGACTTGGCGTCTCTCTATAACGAACGAACTAAACCGAATATCTAAACTACAACAGCAAGCTGTACGGATAATATCATTTTCTGGATATGATGATCCTACCTCTGATTTGTTTGCAAACCTCAGGATACTTTATCTCGAAGACCTCATACTGTCCTTAAACTGTCCCTTTTCATGCATGACTGGGATAATAAGAAACTGCCGTGTGCTCTGAACCAGCTATTCAAAAACTATGCACCAACAAAGAACACTCGTAATGCTAGTTCATAATACTTTTTTTGCCAATAATGTTTTGCGATATTATGAGCTCATTTGCATTAAAACCTTGTACGTTTGGCAATGCCCATTTGAACCGCATTACAATATATTGAGCTTTTATTATTTTTAAGTTGATTTTATTTAACGAAATGGTCGGGTACAAAGTTACGAGTTCTTTAGACAATATAGATCCAAGGTTTGGGATTGCATTACATGATTCAATAAGCTGATTAGTGGTGCATATGCTATTAAATAACTAATATTTCATACTAAACTAGAATAAATGAAGTTCTTAGGACTATTAGGACTTGGGGCATAGACCCTTAAGCAGGATTCAAGGTTACTTCCTCAAACTGATTAGCCGTGGCTACAGAGGGTGTCTCCTTCTCCATCAAATGCATATGTAAGGTTGTATAGCGCAATGAAAATGATCATTATCCAGATTCTTTGTCTACAAGTTAGACATGAAACGATTGTGAGCTATAGAGTACTATAAACTATAAAATAAATAAATCAATAAATAGATGGAAAAAAATTCGCAGTTTATAACCTTTATTATCTAGTGATTTTTTTTTAGAAATTTAGAATTTTTTAGAATTTTGTGGAAATTTATAATTTGCTTTCATGGAGAAAAATAGATTGTTGTTGTTGTTTTTGTTGTTGTTTTTGTTGTTGTTGTTTTTGTTGAATATCTAAGGCTTAATTCAAAGTTCGAACATGTTTGATTAATATGCGCCAACGTGATTAGCCTTCGCAGATCATTGACCTCTGTTACGAGACTGACTAATTCCTTGTCTTCTTGAATATATCTTTTACTATCGTCACTGTCCTTCCTTTTAACTTCATTCGCTGTTTAGGTTGGAAACGGCAGCAGTTTGACTATTAATTATCATTTAAGCTCAAGTACGTCGAATTTGAAATCGTTGACTGAATCCTGAGTGGCAAGTTTTTTTGTGATCTTGCGCATTTTCAAGTTAAAGACAGGGTTGGAGACCATTTCAAATTAAGCTTAAGGACCTACCAGCACCTTCAGCAATACGAATTTATATGCCTTCAACTTTCTTTGATAAAAAAAAAACGTATGTATATATGTTAATAATGTTGTATGCTTTTCTTGTGTATCAGTCTTATGGAGGGAATATAGCTATTAAAGCATATAACAATGCGACTTCATGTTTGCAAGGTGTTATGGCTGTGGTAATTTGGCAATGACTACAAGACGAAAGTGGAGAGGGTATGATGTTATGCTTTTAGAAGCTGAGCTGTCTCAAATGTATTCGGTCTCGATTGACCTGGACGAATTCTAGGTTCGATCAATAACCTTCGCCATCTTTGCTATTCAAGTGTATTGATAACTTGCAAGTCATGTTTAAGCACAATAATGAAATGCTTCCTTCTGTTTTCAGCTGGTACTTCAGGCAAATTGATCATCGCTATGAGAGTCGCCTGGCCACATTTGGCTACGTGGAAAGATCGGTTCGGAAAGAGACGGTTTTCTATCTCCACTAGAGGACTTTACTTATGGAACAGGACCAAATAATCCTCTTATAATAAAAAAAATTACGAGGATCTTTAAGCATGAGCTAAAACAATTTCTACTTCACTCTACGTCAAGTATCTCTCTTTGGTAACTGGATTCTTTCATCGAGATAACCTCAGACTTAGCCACTGCAAATCCATGATCATAGAGAACCCAACTTTCAAGTGCTCTCTGGCTGCATGCTTTCGAATTCCTTGCAGCCATGAGAATTTGTAATGCTGGTTCTCCATAGTCGTTTTATAAAAAAGTTGATAAAATAAAATAAAGTTAAATTAAAAAAAAATGCGCCCGAGCAATAATAGTTACGCTTGGTTCAAACGTCGCACTTCTGCCGCGTCGAACTAAATGCATAATTAAACATTTTACACTGCTTAGCTGTGTCCGTAAACGACGTATGCGTGTTCTCAGCTATGTCCAAGATAAAAGAACATGGAGACTGCGATGGTAAGTTATCGAGGCAATGCGTCAGGATGAGGTTACTTCATTATTAGCATTAATTACCACGCGCGGGCAAAATTATTCCATCCCGGCACCGGCAAGTTTTCGAGGCTCTTCCATTGAATATCTAATATCGCGCAACAGAAACTGACGCCGATCTGCTGCAATGTTAATTTGGCTCGAAGGTTGCAAATGGTTGGTAAATAACTACTATGTGATGTGCTGGACTTGTGGTTTAATTTATTCTGGCGCGGAAAGTTGAGGAATCCCAAGCAAACATAAAACAAAGCACGCTCATAGATGGTCTTGCTGTCTAGTTTCTTGCCAACATTAAGTTTGAAGGAAACGCAGGTAGGTTTTGATGAAGCTTAATTCTTTCATGTTACATCAAGAAATCCAATAAATTCAGTCTTTCTGCATGAAGTATGCTTGAGGTCTCCAGAATGACTGCAAGGTCCCGCTTCCAAAACTACTAAATGCTAATAGGATGCTAGCAAAACTCAGACTTTTCCTGCCGACTACTGAGCTACTATTCTATCATTCAATTTTCTCATGTTGTATGCTTATCAGGTCTGGTCACTCTGTACCCAGGCATCTTTCCACACAGTTCAGAAACTTCAAAGGTGAAATATACAGCCAAGATACTAACAACTGTTGAAGCAATACTTCAAGATGAGGTCCACGTACAACACCTAATGAGTGTGATGAGCGCAAATTTGAGCTGCGCGGCAAATTTATTACGACTGCTTAACCGTCAACCGATGGGGTTTATTCTTCGATTGCATGCTGGGAGAAGTCTGTGGACCTCATCCTGTCACATTGCTTCGATAACTTACCGACTCGGTGCGTAGCAAACCCAAGCAAGGTAAATTAGAAGCCGGTCCTGCCTGACAATTGAAGGTACTGCAAGAAATTCAAGGACTAGTTAAGTCCGTGGTCGAAAAGTATCTTACGAAGAATTATTTTAACTCGGCGAGGCGGCTCTTTCGAGGCGGCACATTGCATCGTCTGCTCCTGTCTCCTGTCAAAATTTTGCAAATGCAATAATAAGGAAAGCAAAGAACCTTATTCTGTGGCTTTGCTCTATAAATATAATCATTTTTTTTTGCGCGGCTTAGTGACCTGCGTTTAGCAAACGAACGACCTGAACAGAGTTGCATGTTGACTGGTCCCATCCTTGACCTATTTTAAAAACCGCGTGCGAGCTTGATTATGTAATTACGAGTGAAAATTAAATTTGACGTTTTAAACGGTGTCACACCTGAGTCGAATTTAATGCAATTCCATTCGACGCGGCAGATATGCGACGTTTGAACTTCTATGCTTATATAATGCCTTACTTCCATGCTGCCTCGTTCTTAGAATGTGTACCATTCTGGGAAACTCCACTAAGCATACGATATAGTCGCTTCCCGCTTGCGCTAGGTGCTTAAGCCAGAAAGGCCACAGGCCTTCTGGGACGACCATGCCGCTCTTTTAAAAATTTTTTATGTTTACTGGTTGTTACGGGACTTTGTATTACAATTTTTCTTTATGCCGCACGTATTGTTGTCATTAGCGAGAAAAACTCTTGAACTGAACTGACGTGAAAACCACGTCCAATAGTTCGTGATTCGTGTTCTTAAACCGCTGGAAATAATCTTTCGTGCACGTCTTAAACGTGGTTTAGAAAATAAAAGTACATGCCTGCCTTCGCTTTACAATCGTTATCAAGGTGACAATACATTGAAGAGAGAGATGTGGCATTTGGCATACAATTCGATTTAGCTTTTTTAAAGAATTGGTTAATAACTATTTTGAATGAGTATTTAATTTATTGCGCGTTTCGTTTTTAAGGATAAGGAAGCGTTGCCGTTTTGGTGTGCAACTGCAGAACCTTAAAAGTCTAGTTTTGTATCTGTGCCCATCCAAATCGTTGTAAAAGCGCTTCGTGAAGGTATGCTCACTAGTTATAATTATTGGATTAAACAGAACTCCTTCTGCATGTGAGAAAAGAGCCCCCTTAATAATTGTTAGTTGCACTTCAAGTTTATTACAAGTTTGGGGAATAGCACCTTGATCAGCTTCATTAATTCTGGGTTCATTATATGAGGTGTGTTGTTCTACTTGAAATTTTGTGATATTCCTGTTGTCACTGGATGAGCTTTTGTTTGAGATTTGATTTTTAGTTGCTGTGAAGTGAGGAAAAAAAAGGGTGCCTGAGATGTTTTAGTTTATTTTGCATCCAATTAGACATGATTTCGTTTGCTATAGTTGTTGATTGGTAACTTAAATGGCTGGCTTGCGATACATAAAGAAACTTCCAGGATACAGTTTTTCTCAGAAATATTCTGGTTTTCTAAGCCAAGTCCCTAGCCAGAACACTTGTCATTGTGTACAGAGGTCACAGTGGTTTTGTTCTGTGCGCTTCTTGTATCAAAATTCTTCATCAAAGACAATTTTTAAAGACTTGCTGGAGGGAAGCCGGAGTGCACTTGCAACTGCTATTACTCTTACTGAATCTACGTGTAGAGAAAAGCGGATCAAGGCTGCAGAATTGCTAGATTTGGCTCTAGAGCATGAAAATAAGAAAACTGCATCGGATTGCAGAGGTTCGTTTAGGATTGGCATCACGGGAGCCCCTGGGTCAGGTAAAAGTACAGTGATTGAAACTTTAGGTAAGAGACTCACAGGTCAAGGCCATAAAGTTGCAGTTCTTGCAGTTGACCCATCATCTGCTAAAACTGGAGGTTCCTTGCTTGGCGACAGAACTCGTATGACTGAGCTTGCTCGCGACCTGAATGCATATATAAGACCTTCTCCTGCCTCTGGCACATTGGGTGGGGTTACTCGTAGCACTAATGAAGCAATTGTATTGTGCGAGGCTGCAGGCTATAACATTATATTGGTAGAGACAGTTGGTGTTGGTCAATCGGAGTTAGCTGTGGCTGACATGGTAGACATGTTTGTCCTTGTGGTCCCACCTGCCGCTGGAGATGAGTTGCAGGGCATTAAAAAAGGCATTGTTGAAATGGCTGACCTTATTTTAATAAATAAAGCAGATGGTGACTTGCTACCTGCTGCTAGAAAGATTCAAGCTGACTATACAAGTGCCTTAAGGCTTTTGCGCCCTTCTGCTAATGGTTGGCGGCCTAAGGTAACTCCAGTGTCTGCTTTGCATAATGAGGGTTTTGATGATGCATGGAAACTGATGGAGTGCTATTTTGACAGTCTGGTTAGTAGTGGCCTCCTTTTACAGAGGAGAAAGCAGCAGCATTTTAAGTGGATGTGGAATTACATAAGGGATCATATTATGGATTATTTCAAGCAAAATGAGTATGTAAAAAGTGAACTTCCAAATATTGAGCTTCTTGTGAAAGCTGGAAGGATTGCCCCATCAGTTGCTGCTGAAAAGCTAATACAGACTTTCATGAGAAAAGAAGGAGCTTAATATGGAGCATAATGGTTTTAGTAGTTGGTATCAGCTTTTTATGTGATTTTGTGGATTTTTTAGCAAGCAACTGTCTTCCTAGTTGCCTGTAGTGTATGAAACAGCGAGTGGATGATTTATCCATGCGAAATTGTTATGGATCGTGATAAAAATTTTAATTGTTTTGCTATAACAGGTGTAATTATTCTGGTGAATTCATATGCATACAAAGCCAACTTTTATGCCAAATTTGTATACAGAGTAGATGTAGTAGGTGTCCAGCTGCATCATCGTACTGCAGCTAGAGTTTTGGGCCAGCTGTTTCTTACCAAGTTTTGAGATTGAAGTGAAGCATGTTAGTTAGTCATATTTATGGCCATGTAGGACAAGAATTAGCTTGTTAAATTTTAGTTTTGCAAAACAACTGACCACCTTGCTTTGAGGCAGACTAGATTTGCTCTGACTGATATCTTTTAGGGTTTTAAATTTTGGATTGACATCTTTAGGTTAAGACAAGATTGTGAAAAGTTGTAACACATTCATAAGTGAACCCAGGAATTCCAATTCACAGAAGTTAGGAGCCAACATTTAAAAAGTTTGCAATCCTCATTGCATAGTTATGTGGATGTACTGGATTATTCCAGGTCCCATGTGAATGATCTGCACCAAGTTCCATGCCTACTGAAAGCTAGGTACATGCAAACGCCATAGTTCTGGGTATTATGCACTGAAATCTTGAACTTTCTGTTCAATCTTTTTTGATAGTTCAAATAAGGCTAAATCTGCATTTTAGGTAGAGCAGTACTTCTGGCGTGCAAGGAAATTGTTCTATTCTATATATTAGGACTTAGCCCTGCTATTGTCATCAGAAAGGAGTTTATAAAAGGAACTGTCTGTTTAAGATGCATGTTTTAACTGACTTCTTTTCACATAAGCCAAGGGCATCTGAATTCTTTCTTTGTGTTTGAATAATTATTCCAGAGTATGCACAGGTAATATGTTGGAACTGTGGTTTAGTGACTTCCACCAGGGACTATTAGGACTTAGCCCTGCTATTGTCATCAGAAAGGAGTTTATAAAAGGAACTGTCTGTTTAAGATGCATGTTTTAACTGACTTCTTTTCACATAAGCCAAGGGCATCTGAATTCTTTCTTTGTGTTTGAATAATTATTCCAGAGTATGCACAGGTAATATGTTGGAACTGTGGTTTAGTGACTTCCACCAGCTAGATATGATGAAATGAGAAAATGGCCCTGGGCTTTTTCCGTTGTTGTATGTATATGTGTGTAAGTGATTACAGATCATCTTCTACCCTAAGTGAAGTCTTTGATAGAAATGTGCATGTCATTTAAGATGCATGTTTTAACTTACTTCTTTTCACATAAGCGAGGGCATCTGAATTCTTTCAGCGCGTTTGAATAATTATTTTAGAGTATGCACTGGTATATGTTGGAACTGTGATTTAGTGACTCCCATCAGCTAGATGTGATGAAATGAGGAAATGGCCCTGGGCATTTTGCGTTGCTGTATGTATGTGTGTGTAGGTGATGACAGATTATCATCTACCCATAAGCTCAATAGCATTCAGTCACATTTTGTAAGTGGGTTCTTTGATAGAAATGTACATGTCATATTTTGGATTTCGGGTGTCTGAGCAGCAATTGCTGTGCTTTTTGACTGCTGGTTTCCATGCTTTGCTTGTTTACTTTGTGAAACTATTTACGTTCTTTTGAATAGTGAAACTGGGGTATATATGATGCAAGGTGCTAATTTTGGTTAGATAGACGATTGTTTTAAGATAGGAAACATATACACCATATCATGTATGCTTTGCTTCCTAGCAATTTGCTTGCTATTATGTCTGCTCAAAAGCACATGATTGAGGTTATAGGTTTTGTTTGGTAATTTTGAGGTTTTGTGTTTTTCCTTGAGATTTGGTAATGCAAAGCATTCTGACAGGAGGTTTGGGCACTAGCTAAGTAGATAGTCACAATTTAGTGAATAAGAATGTTGTATGTTTTGTTGGAGCTTGTATTCTGTGAGTTTTTCTTTATTTTTATAGAAATAGCTAAAGTGATAGTGTGCTTCTAAGTTGATCCTGCGGTTTTACAAGGACCTAGATTTACTGATGAACTGCTGTTCCAACAAGTCCCTGGTAGATGTTTTATAGTATTTTTTTTTTGGATATCTTTTTCTTGCATTAGTTGTCGGTTAGGATGTCCAGTTTTTGTGAGCTTTCAGCGCCCGAAGTTTACTATGTAAGATTGGTAGGAAGTGACGTCAGTTAATACGCATTTAAAATTTATTTACTTTAATTGTTATTCGGTTTTGCGCACTAAATAGGTACCATGTAGGTATCAACTGAGGATAGTTGATGCGCTGATAGCTATGATAGGTATTGACAAGGTGCTTTGTTATTTCTAAGATGTCATGTTATAATTCATCCAGATGTATTTGAGGCTGCTATTTGTTTGTCACTTTTTCGAAGTCTTCTGTAGTATGACGCATTATGGAATAGTCTGTCGGTGTTATTGAACTGATACTGCACATGTCTAATGTGGAATATATGAATGCCTATATAAGTTATGTTAATATGGATATGAATTTAGCTGAGACTAATGCTGTATATTTTCTTGCCATTAGTTCATGAAGCTTACTTGTACCCTGTGACCCTATTTGTACTTTGTTGCTAGCTCTGATATTGTTGCATGTTGCACCGTGGAATGTGATTTGATAAATTTCTTTTGTTTGTAGAGTCTGGAAGCGATGGATTCAGATGGTTGTTTGGACAGTGTAACTACTCAGTTGGCTACATTAGTAAGTCGAATGTTGTTTTGTAAATTTTTAAAATAGCATGCTTTCGTAATACCTACAGAAGTCAGCTGTTTCCGTAGACGAGTTGAGATCGCATTGGCTGCTGGTCAGTTAGCGCTTTTGCTTTAAGACCGTGCTAGTATTTTTAACTCTGTGTTTTATGGATGTGTTGAGTGATGTATTTGTGGTGCGTCTGCAGATGTTTTGAATGGGCGTTTTCAGGCTTGGGTGTCCTATCTATGTAATTGAGTCCTTGATTTTAAGAGCGTTAGTTTTTGCAATCAGTTTGTACTAGTCTTTCTGGTAATCAAGGCAGTAAGTGTAGGAGCTCTCTTTAAGTCGTCTTTGTGTTGTCCAAGTCAATGGTAGCATTCATGCTTGTTTATTGCAGTGAACAGTTGACATATTGACACGTGAAACTGCATGCTCACATTGGTTTTAATGATTTTCGGATGTAGCCCAAGTAGTTTTGCATGTTTGCGTGGGAGTTATACATCTGGTGTAGATGTCAGGATTATGATATGTGTGCATAGGTTTAGCTACATAGGAAGGATCTAAGGAATATGCGCTAGCCTGTTATGGACTTTTAATGAATTTTGCCATTTGATCGTGATATTCTGAACTCAGAATAGAAGGTGAAGTTATCATGCCTCATTATGTTGTAACCTATGTGTATTAATTTATCGTAAGCATTAAGTATGTAATCTAATCAAGCATTGTCATCAAGCGACTGGCCATTATTTTTTAGGGGGCAAGGGGATTGCTTCCTTGTTTTTGATCTATCGCTCAATACGGGTGAACCTTCTGTGTTTATGTATCTGTCTTTTTTAAATTTAGGAACTCTCAAGTGATCCTAGGGAAGGCTACAATGCCACAGGATTGGCTCTGAAAGAGGATGATATCACCCTCCCCCTAGAGCATGCTGCATCGTGTCTTGATGGTGATGTGGTTGCAGCAGTGAATGAAATGGTGCAATTTGCAGAAGTTGTTGCCGAGACTGGCTCAGCTTCCACAGAAGACATTGCGAACATTTCAGAAAGTAACCTGCTTGCTTCCCATGGTTTTCTGAAGAGTCCAGCTCATAGGAGGTTTGTGTTTTTTATACTAACGAGTTGCTATTTAGGGCTTTTATGGCCTGTTCGAAGTTTAAGTAATAGCTAGTAATGTTATATTTAGACGGAAAACTATGTTCCTGCCCCCTCTCCATAGCGTTATCTTGCATAGCTGCCCAACATGCGTAGGTGCAATCATATCAAATAGCCCGAGTAATATGGAGGAGCCCCTAGATGAATTTGCTTTACTGAGATTGCTGAGTTTGATATGGACTGCATCCAACTATTATGAACCAAGAAGATTAAGGGAAGCGCTCGCCATGGTTTGCTGAATATCAGGTGCTTAGTGAATGCCACATTTCTCCAAAGCAAAAGATCAGTTTTATTCTGCCACATTTTATCTGAACATTGTTTCTCCGTCAAGATGCATGTCATTTATCAGTAACTTGTTAGTGAATGTCGAGTAACTCCACAAAAAAGATAGACTGCATTCTGCGACCGTTCAACTGAGTTTTTTTTTTCATAAAGAGTCAGATCCTTTGCTATTAGCCGTACTATCGGCTATTTTGGCAGATTTTATATTTGTTACGCTAGTTAAAAGGGTTGCATGAAGAAGGCGTCTTTGCGGCAAAGGTAAATCGGGGCGACAGTCTATTAGGCCTCGGTGGTGCTGAACTGATTTCTGCAATTTGCGGTAATTTCCTAAGACTGCTAATACGATGGCTAGCTGTATGTGTCAACGTTACTGACTGAAAGTTATTTAAAAATATTTCAAAGTTTCAAATACTGCAGACTTCTACATGATATTTAGGCAGATCTCTGCTACAGGCGTAAACTGGGATAGCTAATCATGATAATTTCGTTTACCGCTGTGTTTATGTTATCTGTTCGTTACTGCCAGCTACTCTGTACGAAATTGCTTTTTTAGTTATGGAACTGGGCTGATATATGATATTCTCATGGCGTCTTACAAGTGTGAGTGGGGGTAAGTATTAAGTCTATTTATTTGTATTATTTAATGCGTTCTTGAGGGTAAGTGGTAGGATACCATACTACATGTGAGTGGCATGAATTCCCATTAATCCAAACAAACAATGTTCTTTTATGCAACTTCTTACCTGTGAAGTATTAACGTTTGTGCTTTACTGTGCCTCAGGGCTTTTCTGCGAGCTGCTTTATTTTAGCAATTTATTTCCCCTGTTTTCCATCGAATCTTTCTTTGACGATGAAATGCTTTGGTTACTGGCTTTGGAATTGTCTAGTTCATACTACATTCATACATTATGTACTTGTGTACTACATTTGATACTTTTGTTTGCTAGCATTCGAATTGTTTCCGGCTTATGCCGAAATGCGGATGGAAGCGCGCCTTTAACGAGTTTCCGGTTCAGAGCTAGGCTTGAATTTATTTAGATATACTTGTGTTTAGTTGTCCATCAAAGCCATGTCATGCCTGATCGTTCTTTGTGATGCAAGTCGGTACCAAGAAAGTATCAAAATTTCCGATAAGCAATTATGGTTGAAGCTACGTATTCATGAACTTGCCTTCTTCGTTCTTTTCTTATCGTTTCTCTTCGTTCTTTTCGTACCATGTGATAGAAAGGCTAGCTGGTTGTGTATGAACCTACTGAGCACGTGACCTTTGTTTTTTGTTTTTGTTTTTGCCAGGCATGCTTTGCCAACCAATAATCTTTTTGATACTGCGTTATTCTATAACCTTTCTCCTTGGCTTATTTTTCCTCCTTATTATGCTGAGACTTGATTTCAAACTGCTTTTTATGAAGCTATCTGAAGTTAGTTGACGTTTACACCTTGATTTTGTTGTCGTTGTTTTTGTTGTTTCTTTCAGTTTTTAGCTGAGCAATTTTTAGAGGTGAAGGCAGTTTCGCTTGTTTGCCTGGCCTTGTCTCGCTTTGAATGATCATAAATTTGTACTAGGCCGGGTTCCACTGCCAGTTCTGGTGTATGGGTTCCATGTACAGTTCTGGACTTAGTCTAGGAGTTCTACTGCCATTTCTGTACGTGCTTTATGGGTTCCACTGCCCGTTTTAGATGTGGTTTATGGGTTCCACTGCCAGTTCTGTACGTGGTTTATGGGTTCCACTGCCAGTTCTGTACGTGGTTTATGAGTTCCACTGGCAGTTCTGGACTTGGTTGATGGGTTCCACTGCCAGTTCTGTAAGTGGTTTATGGTTCCAGTGCCAGTTCTGGACGTGGTTTATGGTTTCCACTGCCAGTTCTGGACGCGGTTTATGGTTTCCACTGCCAGTGCTGGACGCGGTTTCTGGGCTCCACTGCCAGTGCTGGACGCGGTTTATGGTTTCCACTGCCAGTTCTGGACGCGGTTTATGGTTTCCACTGCCAGTGCTGGACGCGGTTTATGGGTTCCACTGCCGCTTCTGGACGTGGTTTATGGGTTCCACTGGCAGTTCTGGACGCGGTTTATGGTTCCACTGCCAGTTCTGGACGTGGTTTATGGGTGACCGACAGGGAGTGGCATGCAGAATGACGCTATTTACTGAAAAATAGCGTGGTGGCGAATTTTACGGTATTCACTGTGTTCATGGAATTTGTATTGTCTCCTGTGGTGCGAGTTCTGGCACACTGCGCACAATCTTCGCAATAAATTTGAAGTTCCCAGGTCTCTCATTTGAATAGCCCCGATTTGAAAACCCTATAAGCTTCATAAGTAAACATAATATCGTATGTAAGGGAAGTTAGCTATTTTCGTTACGTCTGTTCAGTGAACATCCCGAGCGACCAGAGCGCATTCTAAGGATCTGGGAAAAGCTCACAGAGGAGCGTTTGCTAGACCGCTGCGTTCTTCTTAAGGTACTTTAAATTCCTAGTTTATTATTTACGATAAACCTTCTGTTGATGCAAGTTCCTTTTTCTGTTCATCTCGTTGCTGTAGTTTATTTTGGAAGTGATTCCCTATGTATCAAATATGGAGGTGTCTTCTGTAAGAAAAACTTAATCGGATAGGGGTTTTTATATGGACTTACCTTTATGTTCCATTTTTTCTTGGTTAGCCTCGCCTGGCAACGGAGGAGGAAATATTAGCTCATCACAGGTAAGGTTGCGTCATTAGAAGTTTTTGTCCGGCAAGAGCATTAGTTTGTTATTCTTGGAAGTTTAGTTTTTCCTGACTTTCAAAAAAGCGCACTGATATTTATCAATTAAAGAATGAAATTTTGGGTTTGTTCGATTTTTCTCATCTCCTTAATTTCGAAATATAATTTCAGTTTCTTTGAAAGAGTACTTGCTTGTGGTTCTTTTGGATCTATTCTTTAGATTATACCTGTATGTCAGCACTTATTTCTAGGGTCATAATTTCTTACTTAGTGTCGATCATGTCAACTTCTTAAAGTCTCTTGCACAGAAGACTGACACAGAGCTGAACAGACTTAGCGGATCCTATAGCTCAGTATACTTAAATAATGTACGTGTTTGCTGACTTGCCCTATGTCGCATGCATCCAATTGATTGCCCTTATAAGGCATTGGAATGTACGTGTTTGCTGACTTGCACTGTGTCGCATGCATCCAATCGATTGGCGTTAAAAAGCTTTAAAACGTACGTGTTTGTTGACTTGCCCTATGTCGCATGCACCCGATTGATTGTCTACATAAGGCATTTGGGTTCGTGTTTGCCGACTTGCCCTGTGTCGCATTTCCCCCATTGATTGTCGATATAAGGCATTTGGGTTCGTGTTTGTTGACTTGCCCTACGTCGCATGCACCCAATAGATTGTCTTTATAAGTCATTTGGGTTCGTGTTTGTTGAGTAACTCTATGTCGCATGCACCCAATCGATGGTCTATATAAGGCATTTGGGTTCGTGTTTGTTGACTTGCCCTATGTCGCATGCACCCAATTGATTGCCAAGGAGTTTGAATGTTATGTGTCTGGCTTTATGGTAGAAGCTTTCTGCTGCTGGTTTTCTCCGCGGCTTCTTTTATCGTGGAGATTTTTCTGCAACTTCGTTTATCGTGGAGATTTTTCTGCGGCTTGTTTATGCTGGAGGCCCGTCCCCCCCGTCTTAGTTTTTTTTATGGAGGGTGTTTTCTTCATGTTGTTCGTATTTGAACCTTAATTTATTAGTGAAACTTGGAGTGCACTTTATTCTTGTCGGTAGCCTGAAATTCTTTGTGATTCTAGAATACGTTCCAGTGCGCCAGCTTAGCGGCTGGCTGTGCCGTGGAACTTGTCGATGCGATGCTAAGTGGAAAGGTATGCTCTTGTCGTCACTATCTTAAGCGTCATCGTGGGATGATTCGCACTAGCAAAGTCATAAATGTAGAGTTTGGTGTGGTCCAGAGCGCCTAATACCGCACAGTCGAGTTCGTATCGCACGAGCACATACATTTGAAATCGGCCAAGTTTAGAAATTCGCCAGTTCCTCCATTCCCCAACGCCAGACGCGTTTCGCCCTATGTGGGGCTCATCAGTGACGTACATGGGAACAGAACCCGGGTCGATGGAGTGGAAAGCAGAGCGCGAACAACTAGACTACGAGGGTTGAGTGAACTGGTTAGAACTGTGCGGCATGATGGCTTGCTGACTACCGGTGCTGAATTTCTTAACCTGGACCGATTTCAAGTATATGTGCTCTATAAAGTGATCTAAGCATCCTTCTGAACGTGCTAGTTTGCAAGTCGTACGGTTCGAGATCACAGCGAGATGATGGGGCCAGGTAACCCGGGATGAGATCTCAGCTGGCTCCCAGCTGGTTCATATATGCGCTCATACGACTGTAACCGGTGGCCACGATGAGTTTCTCCCCGGCATCTTACCTCGGTCAGGGGTTGCAGTTTAAACGCATTCTTGGTCATTAAATTGGCCGAGCAGGTACCTTTTGGAAGTCATGCTTGGTGCCATGTTTGGCTATTGCAATAAGTCGCCTTGATATTTTCATTTTAACGTTTAACTAGCGAGTTTCGATATTTGGTCGAATTCAATTATTTGCGTTTAATCGTTCCCGTCATTCCCGTCAGCACTCTAAGTTTAGTTAAGACCGACAGTAAGAAGGTTAGCATGTTAGATGAGCTAGACTTCAAGACGCCTGTACTGGTTCGCTACTCGATAGATAGAAGTGAGTCAGAATGGACTGGATTTCCCGATCACCTGCCGCTGATATCACTCTTGCTGGTGGAGTAATTTTGATATCCTTTCTTTATACGCTTTGTGCTATGACCATTGTGCCATTATGAGACGCTCGGCTGTTATGTACGACGGAAATTTTGCGGGAGTTCTCTTGCGTTGAAATGAATTTTTTTTTAGATCCTTAATGGAGCTGCAGTGATAAGGTACTAGCGTATTTGCTGATCATGATCTCGCTCGTTGCTTGTCTTGCAACGGCTTTTTTGCTCTTCAATTTCAGACTCTTTTGGAATTAATGGCGCTGTAACCTGGTCGTAATATTGTGGCTTCACTCAAGTTGTTTAGTAATTTGTTTTGTTTTTAGCCCAGGTCATAGTTTTCTTTGCTTCGTTTAGGCTTAATTGATGTGTTTGTCAGCCTTTGATTGTTTTTTTTTTAAATCTGTACGTGCTCTGTTGGGTGTTGGCCTAACTTTCGTAGTTATTTGAGTAGCTTTATGCATCCCGTGTCTTTCCCGCCTTCTTTAATGTTTGCTTTCGTTAAAGTTTGCGTTCTTTACAATTTCGGAGTCTTAAAAAATAATAGCGCTGATCGTGTAACTTTGCGCAATTTATTAAATGTTTTTTCTTTTGCCTAGGTCATATTTTTCTTTTCTTTCCGTAGGCTCTATAGGCGTGCTGGTGAGCCTTTTGATATTTTTATTGATTTGTACATACCCTGCTGGCTTGTTCACGATTCCCGCGTTTTTCGCGCGTTTTTTTAGCATTGATTGCGTATTACTGTCGCTCATGCTTGAATATAGGCCGCCTGGTCATCATGCCGTGACGAACGCTTGCATGGGATTCTGCCATATCAATAATGTGCCACTCGCTGCCACCATGGCCAAGCGGAAGTATGGCGTAAAGAGGTTGGTGGCCTGTTCAGGAGATGGATTTCTGGTACGCCCTCTTGGGCAGTTGTCACTGGATCCGTGTTACCTGATTTGATGTGTCATTGTTTTTCAACTGCAGAGAAATTGGGTTTTCATACTTTTACTGGGATTCATTACAAGATTGATTCTGTTGTCCTTTGAACATACGCGATCACTGGAACACTTCAACCGATGGAAAGTTTTTACGCTCCGACTTTGCACTTTGTGGCAAGGATCCATGTCTCTACTCAATATTAAGATGTATGCACATGTTTAAAGCTACTCTCTAGATAGTCTTTAGATGCATCCCTCCCACTACCACGTTTAATGCTTTGTTGTAAGTCTATCGAATTGAATTTGTTGCATTGAGACTGAGGGCGATCTCTGACTGTCAGCCTTTCCCTGATCTATATGGACTCGGTTTTGTTTGTGTCGGCTGCTGCTTAGCTATGTTTACATTGGATTATATTATAAAAAGCTTTTCTATATATCATGGTGACCATAACCATCGTGTAGGTTTGGTCGAGATGTTGATATGTTGTTGTTTTACAGGCATAGCGTCCTTGAGTTACGATGTGTCTCGCACTGGCCTCTTTATAGGATCCTGATTTTAGACTGGGACATCCATTACGGAAACGGAACGCACCGCATGTTCGAGACCGATCCAAGGTCAGTGATTCTTCCTGCAGTCGGTATATGGTAGAAGTTTATAGGGGATAGTAGGTGATGTTTATTATGCCGCGTATGCTAAAGTGGTTGTTGCTATCCTCATCTTTGTTGACAGGTCTTGTTGTGTAGCCATCAAGAAAGTCAGTATAGTGAAGTAGCGAACCAGGTTAAGGGGGTTGTTTATGCGCTAGCTTTACGTGCCGGCTTGCTTTACACGTGCTGTTCCTGGCCGCTTTATGGTGCTTATGGTGGTTTAGGGTAGCGCAGGCCAGAGTTACAATGCCATGCATTTACTGTTTTACCTTACACATGCATTCATTACTATGCACTTTTCGCAATGGACTTTTTAAACGTGAAATCTTTAGTGTGCTCTACTTCTCTGTTCACCGTTGGGATCACGGCACGTTTTGGCCGGGAAGAGAGTGTGGTGGTGATTACAGTGAGGTTGGAGTTGGACCTGGTGCTGGTTTCAACATGCACGTATGCTGGAACAAGGTAAGTAAATTAGAAAAGCCATCGAGTATTCGTTCGTCTCAGTAGACTGAATTTTGGAAGTCACTTACGCACGTGTCGGTTTTGTATTTTGCCGAGCTGCTGTTCTTATAATATAGGCATGGCTTTGACTAGCGATTGTTGTCATCTTCAGACTTTGTCTAAAAACAGTAAAAAAATGTGTAAAAAATGAACCTTTAACGTAGAAGAGTACAGCTTGGCATGGAGCTGCTGTTCCTATAATATTTTCAGAGTTGGTACAAGCGTGTGATGTCATCTTCCGGCTTTGTTTCTGAAAACAGAAATAAATGTGGAAAAATAGACATTAACTACGAAAGAGTACAACTTGACATAGTTGTTTTTGACAAAATTCACCAAGCAGAGCTGTATCCAACATTTGTGAGGTTCAGAGTGGCTAGCAAAAGTTATCTGTCTGCTGGAGTGTCTAAATCGTCCCAGGGAGATACTTACCCAGGGTGTGACATGCAAGCGTTGTCTTCTAACTTTCTGTTGATTTCAAGTACTGATTTACGTTGCAGTTAGCAGTTTTCCCCCTGTTCTTAGTTAGAGCCATAGTGGTGGCCACAGCTGATATACCTTTGCCTTTCCATTCGTCTCATCCAGTGTTGCTATCGATCTTGTCGTTGGTTTTTAGAAAAAGATGGGCGATGGCGATTATCTGGCTGTATTTAATCAGCTTTTAATGCCAGTCGCGTACGAGGTAAGGATGTGAAAATATGTGCCAGAGTTTTTAAAAACGTTCATGCCTTTGGATAGACGCGAATTCTAAGCATGCGATCAACTTCAGGGGTGTTTAACGTACGTTGGTTACGCAGGGCAACATCTAAAACCAGATATTCCATTTTGTCTTGTCATGGTAGTTTCGCTTGTGATACACCTGCGTTCTTAAGGGCGCCTTCAGCATCTGAGCTCGATCTTGTTGAAGCGTATTTAGCGGTTTGTCCGGCGTTTTCAAGTTGCGGTTTCGAGTTGAGCAACTCAAGTATTTACGACTCGTAGTCGTTTGCAAGGACGCGTACCTCAGACTTTGTCCGTGTGGGAAAGCAAGACTAGTTGTTGCCTCTAGAAACGGCACGTTGCAGGGTTCGGAATTAGCCGTGATATTGTCGACCCTGGGTATTTTCCTCTGCTTGGTGCGGAGTTAGCCGTGATATTGTTGACCCTTGGTGTCTCTGGATTCCCTTTAGTTTGCTCCCGAGCTGGTAATAGTATCGGCTGGTTTTGACTCCGGACTTGGCGATCCGCTGGTAAGTGCCACCGCCACCGTTCAAATTGTTAATCTGCACAAGGCTTTAAGCGGACTTTCTTGTGCATACTAAATAGTAGCTGTTTTAAAAGACGTCTCCATAGCGCGGGTAAACTGACAAGCGAAGTTATATGAATATATTTTTACTACTGTATTTAGTTAGGAGCGCTGAACTTCGGAGCATTAATGAGTCGTAGAACTTGTCACCCAATGATTTGTGATACTCTGCGTAATTCTTGAGGCGCTCATGGTAAAACATCTGCCGTATAAAGTCGGGGGAACTAATCTGACTACCTGCTCGCTTAGCGTATTAAGAATAGTCTTTTTTCGTGGTTGATGATGTCCTTTTTCCATTAATATGGCTTGCCAAAATGTGTAGGGGTCTTCAGGGTTGGCTGATTTAAATCTTGATTAGAATCACTGATTAGAATCAAGATTGAAATCAAATGTTGTTTTTTGAAATTTTTGATGATTTAAATCAAAAAAATTTTAAAACAATAAGTTTCTCTTTGTGTCTTTCTGTAAGTTTTACACAAAATACAATGAATGCATACAAGTTACATTTAAAGAAGTGATGTCATTAACATTCAAAACAACTAAAACGTGCAAAATTGCCTCGTCTCTACTCTCTATCACTATTGGTCAGTCTATCGCTATTATCAATGCCATCGCAATTCACGGAAGAATTGCTTTTCACTCACTGACTGATTAGAGTATAGAGTGCAAAGTCATAAAATATTACTGTAGAGTCTCTCTGCAGTGATGATCGCACCGGGGACAAAAAAGTTTGAAATAAATTGAATAATTGGTTGTTTGATTGAAACAGCCTGACTGTGATCCCAAGTCAATAATGCCCATTGGCCTCATTGTCTAAAAGTTACAAAATGCAAACAGTTAAAAAAAAACGCGAAAGGCACTACGGCCACCTTGGCCTACATTTAAATCACTTCACTAGAGCAAGAAAATTTTTCAAAAAATAAACTGTTGCAGGTAATCGTCAAATGCTGTATTCTGCTGGTTAATTGCCTTAAAAAAGAAAACAAGTTTCGCAGCCTTGTCTGTCCCAAGTCTGTTTCTCAGCTTGGACAATACTAAGCCGTATGATGCAAACACACGCTCGAAGCCAGTAGAGGGCGCCACTGCGGTCAGCAGACGCACAATAGTTTCCAAAACTTCACCGCCGATGTCGTCACGATGTGAACACCACTGAACAGCTGATAATTTAGCTGTGACATCTGAGCTGAACTCGAATTCAAGGAATGGGTACGACTTTCCTCTGAACTTACGTAGTATAAGGATTAAGTGAGGATACTGCTCATTTGTGTACTCAAGTGATGCCTTTCTTTCTTCTTCGTTCAGCATCCGTCCTGGATATTGAGGGAGAAGATGAGCAGGGTTTATGGCCTGCTCATACCTGCCTTTGAACTGCTTTTTGACGACGTTGTCATTGCACGTATCCAAGAGTTGGCTTTCCAGGTTTTTCCGCACTTCAACAACGTTTGTTATTTTGCGCTTGTCACGGCGTGCGGTGTCCAGTCCAACAGCAATCGGTTCCAGACGTGCCAACGGGTCTTCAGCAGATCTCTGTATCACAAGTTTGGAAACCTTCTGACGGACTGATAAATCGAACAAACTACGGTTGTCTTCGCAGATCCGTAGCAGAGTTGACCAGGTTAACTTTGCAAGTTAAACCTTTATACACTCACGCATCGTGTTCCAGCGTGTATCGTGAGGCATAAAAAGATTCTTTCAACCAGATTTTCGATATTCTGCCAAAGCAAATTAGTAATTTCTAAAACACTTGACTACATGTACGGTGTGCTCTTTAACGTTTTCTATTTCCAGGACCTTTGCAAGTAAATTTGACAAGTGCGCAGAGCAGGCATAGGTTATAGCGTTTTCCGATCGTGATTCAAGGCGGCGTCTCATTTTCACAACATTGGCAGCGTTGTCAGTGACAATACTTCTTGCATGGCATCCAAATTCAAGCTCTGCTTTCTTGATGGATGCAACTGCCAGTTATTCAAGATATTCAGAAGTGTGAGGGCTGCCTGACGTATCAACTGTATCGGCCAGATATATGTAACCATCTTCAGTCACAGCAACGCATAAACTAAGGCTCGTTGTGAACATTTCACCAGCCATCCAATTCTAAGTTGACAACTTCACCTTTCAAAGTATCATTTGCGTTGCTCTTTTCTTTGTCAAACACAACGGGTAGCAGCTAGTCAGCTACTTCCTTCCTGGATGGGCCACCATGGCCCGGTCTCAGCGTGGACATTAGTTGACGCACGGCCACTGTCAAAGCAGGTACGCCGTGCCCCTCAGTGGAGGCTCAACAGTGTGTTATGCAGGCTAACTAACCAAACCTGCTGTCTGCTACACTTGTCTAGATAGTTAAAATCAAAGCTTGGCCAATACCCCACGCATCATAACAGCTAAATTACTAGTTAAGCACCCTGTGCTGACTAAAATTTTGGGAATTAAAAAAAAAATCAGATTTAAATAAAAAAAATCTGATCTAAGTTTTAAAAAATCTGATTTGAATTTTTAAAAAAACTGATTTTTTTATTTTGATTTTATTTAAATCATGACTTTTTCCAAGCCTGGAGGTCTTACATCTAATTTAGACATTATTTTGAACTAAGGATGCTATTTGTCAAGTTTGAAAAGCGCTGGCTTTAAGGAATGTTGTTATGTTTATTCTCTGGAAGTTGGTGTCATTTGCTTGAAAATAGCTGTGTCACCTTATTTTCATCAGGGAATATTAAATATGACGATGCGATCCTATTTGCATATATATATTTTTAAATTGAATGTAGGGTGAATGTGCTGTGACTCCTGAGGGCTACGCTCAAATGACCAACATGCTGAAGGGCTTGGCTGGTGGCAAGGTCGCAATTGTGTTGGAGGTTAGGATTAACCCGGTTGTTTTGGAGCGTTAATTTAGAAAACTCTCGTTATTCACACTGCACGCTCACACACACACACACACACACACACACACACACACACACACACACACACACACACACACACACACACACACA
>QQSS02204736.1:0-11860 GCA_003687565.2 Craspedacusta sowerbii
TTATGATTTGTTTCTGACATATCGAAGTCAAAATGTCGACCAAGGTAAACAAATGATTCTCCGATGATAACGGGGTTCACTTTTCGGTTGTTAATAAAAAGATTTGGCTTGAATTGATTTGAAGTGCTCCCCTGCTTGTGAATTCCAAAGGTGTGGCATTTGTCCACTCTGATAATCATCCTGCTCCACGCAACCACCGCGAGAAAGCATTTAGAAGAACCTGGTATTCGGACTCACCAGCAGCATAAATGAAGCCCTGCTCCCCACACGTGCCACCATTGGTATAACAAGATCTTCCGGACGTTTTATTGGAAATTTTGTCCATGACACTCACGGACGTACGTAGAAAGCAGCATTTTCCACTCTTTACATTACAGGAAGTCGATGTCCCACATTTTTTTGTTCTTGACGACTGAACAAAACGATCTCCTTTGTTGTTTGTTCGCTTAGAAGCAACAATCGGTGACGTTGGGGAAACACTTTTAAAATCTGGGTACTTATGGCCATATGTCGAATAAAGCACTTTTGGAATACCAGCGAGGCTCCCATGACAAGTTAGGACAAATGCAAGTTTCTCGTTTTTCGTGGTGCTCGCATTTTGCTTGTTTTTTTTTTAAACAAATCCTCTCTCATCAACGTAGCCACGCGAGATGCTGTTCTAAAGAGGGATTGATGGTCGTAGCATCAAATATTGGGATACAGGGATATAACATCCATAGTGACCACCCACAAGTTTGCAGGGTTCACGGCTTTCGGTAGTGGATCTGCCAGCTTGCATACGAAATCGGTCGATTCTCTTATAGACGATGGCGCTCTTTGTGCAATTGGCTTTAAGAATGAGTCTATGAACTCTGAAATTTCGACTGTGCATGACTCATATCCTCTGCAAATAGGCCTTAATTGCGGAAATTCTCAAAAATAGATGTGAATCTTTGGGAACCCACAAAATAGCGGGGTGCGAGAACTGCTAGTCATTATACGAGCTTCTTGCCTGTCCACATAACCCAATTGAAGAGGCTCTTTTGTCTGGGCTTGAACTTTTGACGAATAATTTGGATTTGGATCAAGCTGCAGTTCTTCATGAAAATTGGTGTTGGTCAATATTTTTAAGCACTCCTGATCATAGTCCGTTTTGTTCATTATGACCAGCTTTTCACCTTTATCAGTCGGCTTTATTAAAATCATGAGGTAATTCTCTAAGGTTGAAAGGGCTAGTCTCTGTTTTTGGCTCATGTTTTTCCAATGATGCATTTGGACGGCGTTTATTAGCGACTTGAAGTTCGAAGTAAATGTTTGTGATGAAATCCTCAAGGCCTTTCGAACGAACCTTGCGAACCTCATCAGGATACCAGTAAGGGTTCGACTTTGGCCAGTCCCAATTACATTGATCGGTTATAGTGTCGTGGGACAGGTTTTGAGTGCTATGATCTTTGTTTGGTCCATGCTTTTCATGCCAATATTCAGTTCCTTCCAATATTCGTAGCTTTCTAGTAAACCTACAAAAATCTGCTGCAATTCGCTATTTATTAAGTTTTTTTGGCTAGGGCAAAAAGAAAGGCCAAGCTCGTCGGCTGATAACTGAGTTTAAGTAGAGCGACTTGATATGAGAGGATATATACTCCGAATGGACGAAGCAAAATTAAATTACTTATATCTTTCAACAGAAAGAATACGCTTTTCAGGCTGTAGGACATGTTTCGACAATATCTTTTGTCGTTCTCGCTTAAGTTAGTTTTACTTATAACTTTCCACAGAAAGAATACGCTTTCAGTTCGTAGGACATGTTTCGACAATATCTTTCAATATCTTTTGCCGTTCTCAACTAAGTTAGTTTTGCAAGAGACCAGTATAAATACATGGGAGGCGTGAACACTCAAATTACTAATGAAGAAATGCGTTTGTTAAAAGAGTTCTAAATTGAAACGTTTAACACTACAGACTCGAAGGGACAAATAGATGATACATAATTAAACAACTGCTAAACGCATGTTGTACACAGATGCACGCAAGGACAATAAGGGCGAAGGTGAAGAACAGCTACACAGAAAGACTGAGGGATACGTGATGAATTTGGCATATACCACTGGATATTCATCGCTTCCTTGAGTTGCCTTTGGAAGTCTGTGGCAGCATGATCTAAAATCGCCTCCTATGTATTTATACTGGTCTCTTGTAAAACTAACTTAGTTGAAAATGACCAAAAAATATTGTCGAAACATGCCCTAAAAACTGAAAAGCGCATTCTTTCTTTTGAAATTTATATATATATATATTTTGTAGCAGAATCCTTGTCGAAAATAGCGAAAACAAGCTCATACATAGGAACAATTTTATTTGCAGACGTTTTGGCGAACTCCGCAGCCATTATCACCATTATCATCATCATCATTACATATCTATATCTAAAAATAAAAAAAGTTAAAAGAAAAAGTAGTTCAATGAGGCTCGCTTACAATTACCAAGCAGAAACGCAAATCTAAACAAAAAGTTTCGACTTCACTGAGTCCGATTGAACGGTCAGTGATGGTCGCATCTTCTGTATAAACAACATTTCGTTGATAAGGCAATCGAACTTCGAATTGCACTTCTTGAGGATTCGAATGCACTTTTCCAAGTGAGGTGTCTTCGGTTCGAGCATGTTGGCGGCTCTCAGATGTTTGGAGATCGAACTATCAGCTGACATGTGACCTTGAATACGTTGGTGTAGGTGTTGGGTTGTCATCCCCAGATAACCAGCTTCACACTGGTCACATTGAAAATAGTACACAACGCACTGTCGATTCACGATGTCAGGCTTTAGTTCTCTCAAGGAGAAGCATGACGATAACTTTCTGCTTACAACTGTTGGTTGGATTGTGATTCCGACCTTAGGCGTAAGGTAACTAAATCAATGCTTTATAACGATTGACTGCTTTGAACCCTTGTAAGGTATCACGAACCGAATACGTTTCTGGCTGGCTTGAACAGAAGATATCTCCTCTTCACGCGTAAAATCTTTGGAACACTTTGTCTTCATGAACTCATTTAAGACTGAATCAAAAAAAGCCCGAGGATATTGCAGGGCAGAAAAAACGTCCCATAGGTGGTCAATTTCCTTTAAGATTCTGTGCCAATCCGAGTTGTAATTGTATGCTCGATGCAGCATTGTTTTAACTAAGCATTTCTTGTATTTAATGTCGACGAAGCTGTTAAAGTGGAGCAAAAGCCAAGCGTCTGTAAGCCTATGGTGAGTACTGTAACATAAGCGACCATTTTCAATGGAGAGGATCATAAAATGGTCACAAAAAGGAACAGCGTTCGTTTTTCCAATTTCCATGGTCACTCTCAAAAATTTATGGCAGTTGTTGAGGACTGCGCAAAACTTAGTGGCTTCGTCGATGCTAGGCACAATCGTTAATGTATCATCCACATAACGCCAGTAAAAGGAAGGAGGATGTTTTTCGGCGACCAGCCTTTCTTCTATGGATCTCATAAAGGCGTTAGCCATCAGTAGACCAAGGGGTGATCCCATTGCAACGCCATCGAATTGTTCATATAATTGGCCATCGAGAATGAAGAGTTCATTTTTTGTAGCGAGTAGGAGTAGCTTTCGAAGGTCTTCTTTCTCTATCTTGACGTGGTATGTTGCGTTGAACCAGTCGTTGGTAAATGCCTTTTCGAGGATATATCGAATGGTTTCTTCAAGCGGGACATTGGTAAATAAGGCCACTTACCACTTGCTGACAAAATTGGTCTCCTTAATAGGTTCTCTTTATGTGTCTTTGGTAGGCCGTACAAGTGAGCCAGTCCAGAGTCGGACTGTTTTGCTTTTTCATATAAAGATTCAGGAAGAATGCCTTTGATTGCCGAATTAAGCTCCTTTTCGCGTTGAAACAAGGGATAGAATTGTTTCGGCGGCCGACCTTTACATTTAGGACGACTGTTGCTGATTTGTCTAAACTTTGACGTGTCATAAACTGATGCTTCTTTGAGTTTCTCCAAATAGTCTGCCTTGTTCATAATTGCGACTCCAGACCCTTTGTCTGGTTTGGTGATGACAATGCCTTTTTGCTTCTTGAGTTGACCAATAGCCTGGGCGAGAGCTCTTGACTGGCCGTCTACTTTCATAGATGCATATTCAAGGGCAGTTGATTTTAGATAGCTGGTAGCAAAAGGTCTCATATCCGCACTAATTTTGTCCTCAAGCAACCAATAATTAGGTTCAAAAGAAGCGAACACATCTTGCTCATTTGGTCTTTCGGGAATATCAAAATCAGTCCTCTTGCGCGTTGTGTGAAGACCTCCGCAATAAAATCGCCCTGTCAAGAAATTTGAGAAATGAGGTATGTGAGAAGCTGAAGCAATGGAAAAATAAAACATCTTCTTTCATGTACCTTTGCTTGCTTTCTTCCATTAACAAACTCCACAGGAAACACATTGCTGATTCAATGGATACTCATGCGAAAACGTTGTCAAGATTAATCCAACCTAAATTTGATGTTAATAAACATATAACAAATCCTTCATCATACAAACTGTCTTTCTTCCGAAAGCTGGCTATTTGCAAAGGACTGGATTTTGCTATTCCCGAAAGACCAAATGAGCAAGATGTGTTCGCTTCTTTTGAACGTCGTTATTGGTTGCTTGAGGACAAAATTAGTGATATGTTATGGTGCATTACATCCCACGTCCCTCGTAGAGTTATGGGTTACTTTAAAATGGCAATTACTCTCGGCATGAAGTGACAGTAACTTGACCACGCTTAATCTTGCTTTGAATTTTTCTTGTCTCCCGAGGGGCTAGTACTTTCGAATTTTACTTTTAACTTTTGCAGCCTACAATTTAAGATTTTAGCAGAGTTACCACTCAGGCGTAAACAATGGAGCGTCAGCGTTTTTTTTTTTAAATAAATTATTTTGCCAATTTGAAAGCATTTGCTAATCGCAGCTTAATCATAAAAAGTCATAAATATGGTCCAAGAATTCCAGCGTTAAGTTTGTATTGTTGGTAACAGTAAATTTAGTCTTATGCAATCAAACAATCACTGCTCAACTCAACATTTAAAAAAACTTCGAGTAAGCGAACAGCATCTGCATTTCAAATAAGCTCAGTCCGAACATCAGGCTGCCATAATTAGCTATCGCTGATAATACTTGCAACGTGATTGCCATGCTAATCTCTATTTAGGATGTGTCGTTTTTCCTGATTAGATCTTTAACAGTTCTGCCTTGCGGTAAACGGCCTAGTGTTTTTTTTAGTGCATAATAATAGCCTTGGACTTCGGCATTCTCAAGCTGCTCAAGAATAAGACAGTAAATCATTTATTTAGTCAGTCATTTGGTCGGTCGGTCAGTCAGTCGTTTCTTGAAGTTCAAATCAAAATCGCATGACATTAATTATGTGGACTGTACGTCTGCGCACGTGTTGAAAAGGGTGGGAGGGGATCTGCCTGAGCATTTTTGCGTAACGAACGCATCCCTGGAATTGCATTAATGACGCATTGTCAACAAGAAGAACCATATGAACAATGTATTTTGCAAATAAGCCAACAAGAATTTAGCCATACATAATTTGATGTGCAGAAGAGCTAATTGCGTGTACAAGGTTCCATAAAACGTAATACGGGACTTATTTCTTACATTAGACTGTAATACAGTAAACACAAAAAAACAAAAATAAGAATACTCTGAGAAAATTAGTAAAAGCTTCGACTCACGTGGATCACAATGGAAGGTAATACTATTGTCTTCAGAATAAAACAAGTTGTTTTAAATTTTATGGACATCTTTTGGTAATCAATTATCATTTTCACTGCTTATAAGAAGGTTGTGAAAACAAAGAAATCGTTTTAATATTGAAAGTTGATAAAGAGTGCTACAGGAGAATAGAGCAAGATTTACAATAATCGACTTGACCAAAACAAAACTAACACACTTTAATTCACAAAAGAAACATCGTTAGGTAGCAACAGCACGTTTCTTAATAGAAAGAGAGCTAGCTAGACGAGAGGGAAAAAGATAGAAAGTTAGAAAAATAGAATCTCAGCGAGCGACAACGTTAGGAGGCTAACTTGAATGTTCGATGACAGCCCCAAACAATGAATTTACTGCCTCTTTCTATTTCAAACGGCTAGCTTTCCTTTTCTACTTTTATTTCCTTCCTCAGTGGGCGCTCGATCTAACGCAGGAATGAAAATATTCGAGGAACCTTCTTATAAGTTGCTTTATTGATGTAGTTCGTGAGAGTAAAAAATAGTGGTTGATTACCGAAAAGTTTTTAAAAATTGCATCAAGCTTTGTACTTGTTCGATCCTTTGGAGTAATATTATTATATATCTATTAACTTTTAAATCAATTCGTATGGGTATACTATTGTTAAATGTAGGCGTACCTACGTGGGATATAGATCTATCACCGTATTGTTGGACAGCTTTCAAGACTGCCACTTCAGTGTTGCACTTAAGCGCTCATTGTAAACCAGGACGATTGCGACACGAGACGATCATAATGTGTGCAAATGAATAGCTTTAATCACGGGAAGCTACCTCGCATGTTTGCGACGTTTTCATTGCAATCAATTATTTTAGCGACATTAGAAGGTTCTTAACATTGCAGGATTAGTGAATTCTTGTGTTGGACAAAAGTTCTGCTACGATCGTCATCAATAATGCTGAAAAAGCATGCTCTATTCGCTATCCGATTGAACTGCAAGTTTCAGTCATTAATAATGTTCAGTTATAATTATGATGAAGCCTGTTACGTTATTACATTAATTACGTTACTACAACTAATTACGGTGATCGGGCCTACAAATCTTAGTTTCTTTGGATAACAACTCAGTATCGTTTCACAGGAATCGCAAATGTTGCTGAAAGCAAAGGCCGGGTGCTTAACACAACCATAGCTATAACCAATTATAAACAGCGAAGCGGTCAGCGCATATCTCTATTGCTAAGGCCACCATCCGCAGATGAGCTCGTAAGCTTGTTCAGTTCAGTACTTCCTTCTTATAGATTTTAAACGCAGCTGTTGATGGGTGCGCGTAGTCGCAACGAAGGCAGCAAGAAAAATATTTCTGTATCTCTAACAAGGCCCCTATCTATTGAGCTCGACCACGACCTTCTAAGCACATAAAGAAATCAAACTTTATGACGAATTTTCTACGTTTCTTACATTCTCCAATCTACTATAAGTATTGCAGTTAGGTAATTTGGTTCTCCCAACAAAATAAACTTACATTGGCCGCTGCATCTCCATTAAAATAAATATATTACTCGCTCCGCTTTACACATGCACTCTGGCTGCATTGGGGCAAAGCCATTTGGCAGTCGAGAGTATATGCAACACCATAGCATTGCTGAAAAGCAACGAAATCAGTGAAATCATCCGCCGACGCTTGGACGCACCGACGCACATAACAGTCTTTTTGAAACTAATTCTTAATGAAAGAGTGAGCATCTAGAACCTGTAACGGTAATTAGATAAACGGTTTAAACAGTTAGATGCAGACTGCAAATACAAATAAGGGATCTTTATTTGCTGAAAGCAAGGACGTCGTATTTACGACTGCGACGTGGAGTCTATGCAATAGGCAGTGGGTGCCTGTCCGTAAGATTGTGATTGTTCTGCGTTACGTCGCATAAAAATAATGCAAGAAAATGTGGTTAATTACCCTTTAATTCAAAATCTAGAGAGAATGCGCAATATGGTCTTGGCTTATGCACATCATACACATTCAACGCAGTTAGTTTTGCATGGAAGTAGTTGGACAACATGCTCATATTAAAACAAGATTTGCGCCTTAAGCCGCAACAGCAAAGTTTTGCACAAGCCTCATACGACTGACTAAATCGATTAATGGTCGATGAGGGGTGCTAAAACAAGCCAATTTCAGCTTAATTCGACTACATTCGGGAAATGAACCGACTTACTCGACTTCAATCAGGAAGTGAAATGTTTCGTGCTGAGAAGCCTACAGCAATAGTGGCAGATTCGGACGATTCTTTTTTACCGAACTACGACATGCATCATTACTAATATGAAACGCTATTACACTCAGAATTATTTTCTCAATAAAAAAAAATACAAACTGTTAATATAACCAATAGTCACCTCCTAGATGGTCTCCCTGACTGTTAATAGAACCGACTTAGAAGCAAGAGCCGTATGTGCAGCTGGCGCGCCAATTTTACAAGCTTTTGTTTTGTTGGCATTGAGCGGAACTGTGGACAGGAAGACGAAACTAGCCTCATTTAAAATGTTTGATTGAATCGCGTGTTTCTTAAATAAAAAGAACTTCCCAATCTCAAAATTTAACCTTAGTTCAAAAAAATTCTTATAACGAACATCAACTTATCTTGAGATAACAGCATTAAATAAAATGAATTAGTAAATACAGCACCCTTTAAACAGGGAAGCCACGAAAACTAATCATACGTTATGTCAGCTTGTGTAAGTCTTCGTGTTTTCGGACTGCCCATAAGAAAAAAAAGGGAGAATTCATCATCGCATCGACAATTAAATTAAAGACAACGGTCAGCAAAAGATGCATGTACGAAAAAATGTCATAACAAGTCCTCCTTACACTGGAGTTTGACTTTGCAGCTAAATTTGCTGATCAAAGCAATTCTTTAAATTGATAAAGTAAACACCAGAATCCCGCAGAGCGCCTGGCGGTCTTAGCTTACTAAGACATTTGCTAATTACCTTTAAGATTTTACTAAGCTCATGAGCACCATAAGCAATTACCGCCGCTGGCATACAAAAAGCCGAAGTCCCTTCATCCTCTTCGGTGGAGCAATCTGCGATATCATCATCGTGGTCAACCACGTTACGCAAGTAATTCATACATCATGCTACTGAGTCTTCGTCATACGAAATTTCAAAACCCCGTTTGACAGAGTTTACTGGGTTTAATAGCTATATGCCAATGTGCAGGTCTGGGTAGGAGTAATTTGTTCTCTGTGAGAGTTTAAAAACCTTCTGGCTCTAGCCATGGCACCAATATTTTTAGATGCCTTAATTTCCACTGCATTTATGTGCCCAGTTATCTGATAAATTTCATTATCGTCACATGTAATATCCTGAGTTTTTTCTTGCTATATTTTCGTTTGTATCAACACAATTCAATGTAAGGTAGGAAAAAGTCTTTCTGTCTCTGATTCTCGTAATCTCCTTTTGCATGCATGTACATCTATTGATCTCTTTTTGCATGTCTATATATTGCACAATTTCTGTTATAATATACTGTTGTGATGTAGATCCGTTGCAGCTCTAACTCGTCATTGAGGCACTACAATCCAGTGAATTTAGTGCGCTGAGACAAACCGTGGCGGCGTTAGGGTATCCTGACCTGCGACCAGGAAGCTAAACTTTGCATTTTATATTTAGTCTATGCCGTTCGCTTAGCTTTATTTTGTCAGGTGCAGGTCTTAATAATGCATCTTATTGTAAATCTTCGTTGAACTCTTCGTGAATGTTGTACGAATGTTTTATTTATTGGTTAATCTGTTCATTCTTCATGCATAAAAAAGCGTGTTAGAATTTTCCATTTCCCAGTAATGTTCTTGCCTTTGGTCCTAACTCCTTGTGTGTATAAAAGTTCTTGTGCTTATTTGGCTTAATATTTTATATACTTGCATTGATATATATATATATATATATCAGCTTTTGTGCTGAAATTAAATAGTGATCATGATCGCGCAGGTATACCTGTGGGTAGTACTAAGCTTCATTTATCAGTTTCTTCAAGTAAACAATGTTTTGCTTAGATATCCTTGCTTTGAAACTAGTGTTACTTATTGAAGATGGGATGTATTCTGGGTGTGTGTGCTGCACAAGTAAGAGTAACTTTTTTTATACTTCTTGAGTTGATTTCTTCTCTTGTTGGTTATTGTGCATTTATTCTGTGTTATTGTTATTTTTAATTGCTCATGCCCAAAGGCTGCTTACTAATATGATCCTTTATGTTCTCTCACCCATTTTTTTCTGGCGTTTTTTTGATTTTTGAAAATGTTGCTTCTGCTAAGGAACTTACTTTGATGTGCTTCTACTTCTAAGATTGCATTTAGACAGATTGAGTACTGTTGGTGTTTGATGCTGTGTAGCTCAGCTTTGATAAACATTTTTAATCTGTTTTATTAGCTAAAATATAATTTGAGACCGCCATTATTCAAGTGTAACCTATCATGCTTTTAGTTGCTATGAGGTTGGTTTTTATTATTAAATAAAACTAGAGGATGGCTTCCCTATGTATTTTAAATATCAATCTACCTACTTTTTAATGTTTTAGGCAGCCTGCTGTTGCTGTTCATCTGCATGTCACTTGTGTTGCGCCTGTTGCCCAAACAGTGTTTCATCCATAATGACACGTCTGATGTATACATTTCTTATTGTTCTTGCCATACTATCCTCCTCCATCTTTCTTATTCCTGCTGTAAAGGAAAAAATGTCAAAAGACTTTGGGGCAAGTATCCTTCCTAGCTTGTATGGTAACATTTGTACTGTTGGTCTATTTGTTTTATGTATTGTTATGATTATTGTTATTATTATTGCAGATGATATTCTTGGAAGCAAAGATTTTTGGTCTGGAGGCTTCGTTTTTGTTTGTAACAAGCTGCCATGCTACAATTAAATTTATAAACACAATCAGGAGTTATCCTGAAAATCTTAGCTGAATATCGGAACATTTCAATATCTGTATAGGGTATGTGCTGTTAGGTACTTAGTACAACCCTGGTATCACCTTCACCTTAATACCTGATTGGCAAGGGCTTCCAAAACTGTGAATATTGATTCTTGATTTGCAAAGCTGATGAACATCTATAAATCATAACATAGCTGTTTCTTCTTAACAAGCTACCTGTAAGTTTTATTGCAAGTGTTTACAAGGTAATTCTTTATTAGTTTGGGAACTCAAATTTTCCAGTTTATGATTGATCATTACTTATGGAATTATTGATATGATGCCAGCGTCACTTAGCGTCTTGTTTTGTACATACATTGCATCAGATGCATTAGGTTATCTAGTTTCATCATTTCGAATTTAGATATGTTCATCATTAGAATAATAGAGTTTTTAAAAGCAAAAACTCATCCCTTTGCTATGTGAGACGAAGCCAATATGGTTTTTGTGCTTAGCATATTGGTTTAAGTTTTGGGTTGAAAGCCATATGCAATGTTGTGGAATGCCTGCAGTCTGTTGTGCTTCAATTTCAGTGTACCATAGGATGATGTTTAAGAAAAGGGTTCAACTACAATTTTGTACAACATTAGATGTAGCATGGCCAATTTCAAACAATCTCTTCCTATGTCAGCTAACAGTCTCATTCTTATTAGCAAATTGGCATTCACTTTGGGCGGTGTACTATATGCTGCATGCTACTTAATGATAGCAATAATGTAACATGTCTCTTTCCATGACATTCGTGACTGAGTTAAGTGCTTCTTTCATCTGTTTAGATTCCATTCTATAAGATGTCTTTGTGCGATCTGGATGTTTTGCATGGACCTGAGGGCTGTGAAAACATTATGGGATACTCTTCAGTGTACCGTGTCTGGTTTGGCTTTGTAATGTTCTTCCTACTAATGACTATTATTATGGTTGGAGTGAGAAGCTCGAAAGATTTTCGATCTGGAATCCAAAATGGGTAAGTTTGTTTTTCATTATTGGTGTAATGTTTGCTTAATTTCTATGAAAAGTGTGCAGTGGCTAGATAAATAATTGATGTCAATGAAAAAGCCATCATAAACATCATTTTCTGGTACCTTCACCATCACCAGCATCTTCACTTGAATCAACATCTTCCTCAGCAGCAATGCCTTCATCAACATCTTTGTCAAAGCATACCAAATCCTCCGTGGCTAATAATGCATTGATAAGT
>QQSS02204747.1:0-11860 GCA_003687565.2 Craspedacusta sowerbii
TTAGTTGAGAATGACAAAAGATATTGTCGAAACATGTCCTACAAACTGAAAAGTGTATTCTTTCTGTTGAAAGTTATTGGAGTCTCCGATACACGGCTTCGAGACAATGGTGTACACACAATTGACCTAGAAGCGTATATTTTCATAGATACCAGAACATCAACTCACGCAGGAGGAACCGCTCTCTACGTCCATAACTCGATCGACGACGATGTAAAGCTTCGAACTGATCTCTCAATACAAGTCGAGAATAAGACTGTTTCCACTTTCATAGAACTAAAAGAAAACCGTAAGAAAAGCCATATTTGCGGAGGTATTTCTAAGCACCCTGACATGAGTCAAGTTGACTTTTCGGATAATTATCTTCAGCCACTGTTTCATAAAGTTAGTAAAGACGACAAATGTGTTATTTTAATAGGTGATTTTAAAATTGCATTTGCTAGCATATGATTTTTTCAAGTACTCAGCGGACTTCCATGATATTTTAAGTTCGCCGTCTTTCCAATCTCTAATTTTTACAACCTAGTCGCATGACAATAAGATCTCAAACACTTGTCGATATTATTTTATCTAACATCGCTAGGTAACATTGAAAAAGCCGCAATATACCAAGCATAAAAAAAATTACTTACCTTGATTACAGTAACTTCAATCACAGGAAAATTTGAGGGGTCCCTTGGTGCAATGAACTGGAAAAAATTTCACACACGAAACAAATGCTGACAAATTGACGATATTATTAGTACACAAAATAAATGATGTACTCAATACTATGACACCGTATTGACAAATTACACGCAAAGAAATGGAACTGCATGACGAACCGTGGATTAAGAACTATCTTCTGTCTGAGATTAATGCAAGAGATCGATTTTCTAAGAAACTGTTGAAAGAGCAGGACATAGGCGCAAAGGAAATTTGACATAAATCATTTAAATCAATGAGTTAAGCTGTGGCAGCAATGATCAGGAATAGCAAACGCGAATAATACCGGATTTACTTTATGCACCATCAAAGAAGCTTAAGGAAAACGTGAGACGGTATAAAGTAAATTATTCAAGCCGATAAGAAGAAGAATTTCTGTCCGCTAAATATTTTTGATTAAGGAAAAGCTGATCTGTATCTTTATTAATTTGATATTATTAATAATATGCAATTAGGCTTCCGTAAAAAGCACTCTGCCAAGCACGCTCTTACCTATTTAGATGAGAAAATTAAAGCCAGTCTTGATAAAGGTAATTTTTCTGGTGGAATATTTATCGACCTTCAAAAAGCTTTTGATACGGTACATCATAATATTGTTCTTCAGAAACTTAGTCATTTTGGGGTAAGAGCAGCTGTAAAAGACTTGTTTTACTCATGCCTTACGAACCGCGAACAATTCGTGGCAATCAAAGAGAGTAATTCTTATGCGACAAAAATCGCATATGGAGAACTGCAAGGATCTGTCCTTTGAGCTTTACTATTCTTGATTTACACAGATGATTTTACCAACTGCCTCACTAATTCCGTTGCGCAACAGTCGATGTAAACATGTTACTGAGCTATTCTTCAATAAAAAGCATCCAAAAATTTTTATCTTTTGAACTGTTAAACATCTTTGACTGGATTTGTGACAATCGCTCATCACGTAATGACAAAAAGACCGAAATGATTCTTTTCAAACCAGCAAATAAATAGACCGACATTAGACTATTAGTCAGATTTGGAAACTCCTGAATATTGTTAACTAAAAAATTGAATTACCTAGGCCACTTGTTTGAGCTGGAAACCCCATATAGCAGAACTCTAAAATAAAATCGTTTATTTTATGATGCCGCAAACTTAGGATATATTCCTTTGACCAGCGCTTGCAGAAAGGATTCAATGTTTTTTTGCTTGTGGGTAAATCTCCTGGTGGTCTCATTGTTGGTGGACTGACAAAAATCTTTCTGGTCGCTTGGCAGTGCTGCTTTCATTGGCAGCTTTCGACCGAAAATCAAATGATTCGGCGTCAGCGCTTGCAAGGTGTCGTCGTTGGAAACATACATGAAAGGTCGGTTGTTTAACACGCCATCGACTTCAGTTTAACCGAGCGCACTTCTTCGCCTTGAAAGTAACCTTTCATAGCCAGCGACATCTTAACTTATTCATTGCTTCAAAAAACCCACCCGTTCAAGGGGCGTCAGGCACCTTGAACTGCCTTTTTATCATGAGCTCCAGTAAGAACGCTTTTGTCTCACTTGCTTGGAACAATTTTGGGGTTATCAGATATTATGAGTTGAGGGGCTCATTTCCGTGCAATAAATCTACGCAACCCACAGACCAAAGCCTGTGATGACAAGTTTGCTCCAAGTGCACAGCGCGACTAAGTGCGCGTGCAAATAATAGAATATAGCCTTTCGCGTCGTCGTTAGGTTCACGCAGATACAAGAGACCTAAGAAATCCATACCCATGGACTTGAATGGCTCGTCATGTTGCACCCGAAAAGCAGCGAGAGGGGAAACGGCCTTGAATTGTAAGGAAGGTCCTCTACCTTGCGTCATAAACCACCCGCACCTTGGCTGTTTCCTTGTCCTCCCATACAACACAAAAGTGAGGCATGTAATAAACTTGGCCGTTTCCCGGTGAACTACCGGACACAGGCTCAGGAACCCGCTTTCTAATTTGCTCTTGCATTACCTGATCCTATTGATCCAGAAATTTCGGGCTCCTTGCGAAACTTCCCTAGAAATCACGTTAGGCGATTGCTACTATGGAGGTAGTTATCCGCAATGGGTTCATGTTCACTTTCCCGGATTGGAAGACCAACCTCGTATCGCTCCCTGTCAAAGGCAATGCTATCGGCAAAATGTCCCAGCGGATCTTCTTTTTACTTGGCGTCGATGCCTAAGGACTCCAAACCCAAAAAGTTTCAAAGAGCATCCGCAATTTCATCTTTTTCTGCCATCCGCGAAAAGCAATACAAGGTGTGGTAACCTCCCGCGTCAAACCTAGCCCCAGAACTCTCTCAAATGGCACCACTCACTCTCAGACAACACCCAACCCAACCGCATTTCCATGGCGAACAACCCACGCCTTCGCTTGTCCAAATCTGACGTCTAATAAAAATCAGCACACACAAGCACGACAAGATCACTTTCCTCTAAACTATCCGCCAAAACGCTATCGTCCGACAACTCTAATCCAAAAAATGTTCAAAGCTGTCCTTCGCAAACTTGCTGGCGGCAGACATATCTTGGGCACGATACACGCCATGACAAAAACATCGGAAATGACCCCATACTCACCTACGCTATAGGGCAAGACTCTACTACGGAAGTTTTGCCACCAAACGTGTTAATTCGTAAGCCTTCTTTGCCTACACATGGAAGGCGCACTTAATCAAACACAGTTCGCGTGACATATGTGTGCTGACTAATAAAATTTAAATGACTAATAAAAAATTAGCATAATGTTTAGTTCCTTAGCGAGGACCTGTGGTGAGCTCGCTAGACACCTTACGGTTTGCAACAATACAGAAGTGGCTACATATACAAGGCGCATGTTCCCTTGGTTATGTTGCCTTGTGGCTTGCCTGACTTGAATGTGTTCAGTCCAACCAGAATTCTCGGCAACATTCACAGCCAACCCCGGGGACGCACAGACTGCAACGTTATGGCAACAAGCCCTAACTTCAAGGACTGAAAGCAACGACCAGATTTACGCAATGACTCCGTACGTCGCTCGTAGTGTGTAACGACCCAACAGGATGCTGAAGCGTGCCTACCACGACAAAAACAGCAATTACCCTTATCAGCTTCGTTCTGTGTCGTCAAAGCAGCCGCCGTTGGCCTTTCCTGCCCAAAATTACATTGTTTTCCTGCGGTCACAAAAGCCGCCCTCTCCCCGCGCCTATATCTCGTCTTTCAAAGCAGCGAGCACTTGCTTTAGTTCCCAAACTGCCACGTTTGAGTTGAAACTTCTACTTAAAATTAATTTGGTCTCTTCGGGCAAACGTGAAAGAATGACCGGTACTGGAAGAGCACCATAGGCTCCCCTAAAGCTACCAAACTGCGCACATGCGCTTCGACCTTATCAAAAACTCGCTGGGTATCGCCCGAATCGCTAAGGACCGGAATCTTCATCAACGCGTCCATATTCGATGAAACCACTACAGTATCTTTTTTTCCAAATCCCTCTTTCAGAGTATCAACTGCTACTTTATTATCTTCTGTAGTTGAAGGCTTGCCAGAAATAGCACTAGCTGCGGGACCCAAAAACTGCCCGCGAAGATAGTCGAAGCGGTCAATATCCGATTAACTATTGCTATTATGGACAACGCTTTCAAAACTGTCCCAATATGTTTGAAAATGCTGGGGAGCCCCATAAAATTTTAAACGTGCCCTGGAAGTGGACAGAGGCAATATCCGACCTATCCTTTGCACTTCCCCTCGGCCAGGGAGTTTTCCTAAGCTCGCGTCTATTGTCATAGTCGCGACATTTAGCTCATCGCTCAATTCCCAAGCACCAACTACTGCTTTCGCGATTTGCTCCTCTGACCCACCTTCGGACAAAAGATCTAATACCGGTCCAGACTTTTGAGAACGTCTTTTTTTGCTACCAGCGCTGATTGGCAAGATCACAACGCAACTTCTCGGTCAGGGGAAAAATTTTCAATTGATAGTTTCACATGTCCTATTCGTTTTCTAGCGTCAATGCAATGTCCACTGCGCTGATTCAAAAATTTTCGAATAGATGTCATTTAAAGATGCGCTGTTTGATGCTAATCACTAACTTATAATTAAAAAAAAATAAGCACTCCCCCCCCCCCCGTAACAATTTACATGTAACAATGAATGACCGCAAGCAAGAAAAATAAGCAAGCAAAAAATTAAATATCACGAAACACGCCTCTGGCTCGGTGGACCAACTAATGTTCCCGATTCGAACAAAGTGTAAGTGAACGATCGCGCAGATTTTATGCCTAGTAATGCTTCGAAAAGGCAGGTTACACCTTGCGCGCTTATGTGAACTGCCGGGGAAGGGATGCACCTCTAGATCCCAGAACTGAATATTCCCAAATAACTGGAGCACTTCCCTTTAGTGTCCAAGTTTCCCAGAAACTTAAGAAGTCCGATGTACCGTGAATCCGCACTCTGCTTTCCCCGACTGTCTCTCTCTGACTCCTTCTCACCGACTGATTCTCAAATCTGTTCTCTTCACAAACGTAACGCCAACAGGGGCACCTACGGACCAAGTGGATGTTTCGTTTGGAAAGGTTTCCGAGGTGCGTCTTGGAGGCATTCTCAAACGAACTTCGTGGGTTGTGATCTACCAATCGGATACTGGGTTTTCATATTTGTATCTAGTCCATTTAGTCGGATTTCTGGCACATTGATCCCTCTAAACAGATATTTATTGATTCATGACTGGATCAATGGAGAACTACCACATCCTCTGAAAATGCTCTTTATTGTGCAAGAAAAACGAAGATCTACTAGAAATATCAACAAAGCAATGATCAATTCGCGAATTCCACGGACAGTGAAGTATGGGAGTAGCAAAATGAGCATTATCGGCTCTCACTTGCTTAGAGATCTGCTCAACATGAACATAGACCTCAAAATCAGCAAAAAACCATTCAAGCAACATATACGCCCTTTTCTAACTGCTAAATACTAACCGACATCACAGTAATTTTCTATGCTTGCTCTTGCTTTACGAGCATCAGTGAACCATTGCTATTGAAACAATACCACCATGCCAAGGTACAAAGGGATTACCACCTGCATGGCCTAACTTTAACCGAGTCAACCTTCGCGCTAATCTAAAAATTTCCATTTTATACTAATTTTATATGAACACGGAAATTATACGCACGAGTTGTTCTTATTATTCGTTTGTTTTTGTCAATAATACGTTTAGCAAGAAAGCCTGGGTGCGCTCCTCAATTCAGATTAGCATTTCTACGAGGATCTCTTCCTCCTATTTCGATATCAGTCATTTTTTGATTCTCTTTGCCTATGTATCTTATCTTTATGGATAAAAATAAAGTTAATCTTGAATCTTGAATCTTGAATCTTGACTCTTAAAAAAGGACTAGGGAGTATGGCAAACAATTTCATTTTTCTAGTAGAGTGCCCCTCAGAATTTGTCATGTTAGATAAGGGAATAAAAATTGAATAAAATGCGAATAAAATTCTTGCTGGAGATTCCAGCAATATCATGATGGGATTTTAAACATCTTGATTGAATTCGAACAATATCTTGCCGGTATTTCTAAAATCTTGACAGGAATTCGAACAAAATCATGCCGGTATTTCGAACATTTTGCTAGGAATTCGAACAACGTCTTGCCGGGATTTCGAACATCTTGCCAGGAATTGGAACATCATCTTGCCAGAATTTCGAAAGTCTTGCTAGGAATTCGAATAGCATCTTTCCGGAATTCAACTTCTTGCTTGTGTTTCGAACAACATCTTGCTGGAGATCGGAATAATATCCTTCTAGGAGGTTACCTGTATTTATGAGAAATTTTGCGGCTTTAATTATCTCGAATGTAACTTAACTTCTCGTGTAGGGACGTAGACCTATGGGTATTTGAGCAACTTAATGCCGGGGGAATACAGAACATGGTTTAATTTCTCGTGTGTAACCCAACATTCTTTGCGTCATTCCTTGCTTTGAATGGGGGCTTTGGCAATTGACTGACTCCGCCCTTGCCGTGATCCCATTTCGATGCGTCATGCAATTTACTGAATGTGGCCTCTTTGCTCGAGCAATATGTCTGGGTTCTAAATTCTTCTTTGCCTGGCCACGTGGCGGCGTTAACAGTTGCTGTTAGCCAGGCAAAGAATAGCCTTAAGTCGGCTAAGCCCGTTATTTCATGCGATCGGCTGTTTGTCATAAGATTCATTTGGGTCTGCAAAAATGCACTGAGCGATATTTTTGCTGAGACGCATGCTTATTTAATGTTTCTATATTTTCTTATTTACGGAGTCTAGCTCAGTATAAAAGCTTGTTAATGTAGCAGGCTACTTGCTAACAGTGACTTAACTTGCCCTGTGGATTTAAGCCTATTGGCGGCTAAGCTAAATGGCTTACGAAACATTTCCACCTCTTGGGAATCTTCAACCAAGTCTAAAGATTGTTGAACTTTGATCATGTTCGACGGGCATGCATTGGCGACTGAGCTCGTCACGGCAAGTGGTGCCAGTGGTAATCGTCGCACTCTTAAAACCTTCGCCTGTCCGCTCGCAAGCATATACACACACGCTCGGCCGATCTCGGAAGAGCAAAACTCATTGCCTCGAACCTCACACACAACTTAAGCGCACAAAAGCGTGTATAGCTCTTGAACGTTACCTTGCGCTTCTTGGAAGATAACGAGACTTCTGGGCACGACAGGACATTTCATGCGTATATAATTGACCTTGGTATCACATCTCTTCTTGCTCGATGTGGAATGTCGACCTAAAGGCTTGTATACTAATGTGAACTTGGAATATGATGCTGCGGATATTATCACTGTTTTAGATCTTGCTATTTCGGGAATGATTTGTTTGAAGGAAAATATCACTCTTCTTCAATAGCATATCGAGAAATTGAACGAGCGCCTAAGTTTGTTGATTGTTGATGAAAGTTAGATAGAACTGAGAAAAGCCCTCTTATAGTTTCTTTATTGGAGAAAGCCTTCGAGGTACGGGCTCGTCTGAAGGCGTAATCTTCTTAGTTACGTTCTCCGCTGCTGTTTCTTCTGTTGTTGCGGATGGTGCTAGCAAAACAAGCCGCGGATTTTGGCGCTATCCGGACAATTCCACTTTCAGTGGATATATTCCAGATTTTTCTGAACAGATGTTTAGGTTATTGTTGCTAGCCATTGTCCTATGTGAGCTACCATTGTTTTGTTGTTGAGGATGATCATGTTGTACCAATCAGTTAGAAATTTTATGATTTTGTATGGGTTTGGTGTAGTTTTATGTGGGTCTCAGCTTCATATAGAGCTGCCACTCGTGGTCGATCATAGAGCTTCGAAACTAGGTGGATCAGTTGTGGGTATCTCTTTGGAGAGTTATGTTGTTGGATTGTTTTTTTAAATATTGTGCGACTTACAAGAGCACATTCCTTTTTAGTGTCTAAAGAGACTGCCTCTTATTTGTAACAAAATCAAGTTGTTCGCCTTTATGTCATTGCATTCACATTGTACCCAGCTTAGTCAAATGGTGTTTTGAATTGCCCTGGCAAAATTGTCTACACAATATTACAGTCTCTGGTGTCAACTTGTTTAAATGTACATAACTTGTTTAAGTCTTCGATTCCTTTGATATTTGGTCATTTTGCTTAAAAGATCGTAACGAAGCCTTTTCCCTAAAACTTATGTGTTTGTGAAAGTCAACCTGAATTGTAAGGTTTGCCTTTGCTATTCTTTCTTCACATGTCACCATGCGAGCGCAGAACTTTCACAATTTTTTTCCATTCAATAAAAGCCTATCTTTTGGTAACAGGATGCACATACCCCTAGCAAACGTGTTGAGATCAAGACCAAAGAGATTCTTGTGGATAGCTGCGATACATAATTTAGCATTTAACGTTACTATACCCATGTGGAAGCAAGACCTACAATTAGAAAGCTGAAAAGTACACTTTGTTATAATATTTCGGAAAAAACATGCCAATTCACAAATGTCAAATGTAATTGGAACTTAGATGTGAATGCGGCGCAATGTCATATGTAAGTCACCATATTCCTATATTCTCGAATCTCATAAATTCTGTAAGCATGCGAATCAGATTTTATATGATTCCGACAGCTAATTAATTTGCATCATTTCTGGTACGGTATTCTTGATTTGTCATAGCCATCGCTCCTTTGCACTGAATTATATAAAACTTTATAGAGAAACTTAGAAAGTTATCTTGTAGTTGTATTTTTCCTCGGAATATTGAGTTACGGACCGGCTAGGTAAATAGACATTTTCTTTAAGGATTCAATATGAAAAAATATTCTACTAAAGGAGTCAATGATTTCCGGGAGTAGATGAATCGCACATTGGCGACATTTTCTGACTTGCGACCATTTCAGTTTTTAAAATACCCGTTAAATTTTGTAAAGAGGCATGTCGAACCCCTCAGCGAGGACACATTGAGTGAAGGATGAATTATTTAGCTAGGAAGGAAACTGACGAGGTGCTCTTCAGATAAATATTAAAGTGTCTTTTCTGAAGCAGAATAGCATATTTAAACTTTACGCCAATCAGTCGATTGACTCGCCTCTCGTTCAAGTAATTGCTAATAAATTTTTTAACTGTCTCAGATATGAAATAACCCTTACATAACATTTTTAGCGATCTACCGTCCATGAACCATACGCGGTACACTCGGAATATTACGGAAATTCCTTTCGAATGACAGATACAACAAAATGAAACTGATCATGTAAGAGAAGTTGTTAAGTTGTTCGTAGAATGTGGAGCGATTTTAATTTCATAGTTGAGAATGAGTTTAGATAAAATTTCTAATCGCCACTGCTTGCGAAGCTCGTTTCGATGGTTTTATTCAAATGTAAGAAAAGTCATCTGCAATCCTTGATTCAGCAAAAAATATTCAGACATCGCTGGTTGCAAGAAGCTCCTATCCTGCTAAGTAGTGTTAAGGAAATGACATAATTTAAGTTGTAATTTTGATTTCTTTATATTCTGGGGTTGCTGTCTCTCAACAAATTTATTACTTTACCTCCTCGTTTTCTAGGATTATAATTTATCTATTAAAATCCATGGTGTCTTCCGAAATCTTACGACTGCCAGCGTGCTCGAAGTTTGACGGCGAGTTCTCCGTCAAAGTTGACGGTAAAGTGCTAACGCATTGCATGTTGCTGTCGATGAGCGACATTACGTTTGTAGAATGCGCCTTCCAATGTATATCTCTAGCGAGGTGCAAGTCAATAAATTTCTTTGAAGCAAACAACCAGTGCGAGCTGAACTCAAGAGATTCTTCAGATGCTAATGTTACTTATGAAGGCCGCACCGGATGGACATACTTTGAAACACGACCAGCTCCGGTTCGAAAGGTAAACTAATTAATTCTTTGAGAAACCGTTCAATAATTACATTTGTACATAACTTTATTGACATAATTTTAAAAATTTATTATTCCATTCTAAAACAATCCATGCTTGAGTACTTAGAGTCTTGATACAAAGACTCCTGAGTCTTCCCTCCATTTGCTAAGTCTTGTTGGAATCTGACCTTAGATGAATCCGCGAAGCAATTTTTCTATGCCCTTGTAAAAGACACCGATAAAATTGAAGGCGATGGGATAATGATACGTTGCTACAAAAGCGCCACAAAACATACTACAGATAATTGCTCCTTTTGCCTTCAAGCTTTGATATATTTTTCTGTATGGTTTTTAATATACTGTTCATGGTTATTATTTAAAGTGAAGCTTTAAAACTTTCAAACAACTAGATCTTATCAGATCTAGTCTTTGCTCAAATATTTGTACTTTCAGCTTGGGCCATATTGTCAGCACATGTCGCTCTGTGAGCATGGATCTTGTAGAGACATCTGTGAGAAACCTGGATACACTTGCTATTGTGATGACCAATACTTGGGATCAAGTTGCAGCGAAAGTAAGAAATTGATTATCCGTTTTTTCTGTCACTGACTAACTGACTTGTTCTCATCACGTTATTAAAACCCTTATACACTTTACGAAACTTTATTTACTTTCTAAATTCTATCCTTATATAATATACTCGAACGTTAAGATTGAAATTAGGCCCAAGAAAGCAATACGATCTTATAAATGTAGACAAAGCGAAATTCAAAAGCCTCAATCTATTGTGCCCACTTCAAAGTAAACAGTAGATATACAACTTGTTAATTCACCTGAAGTTGGGTTAAGCGCTAATACTAATATTACACGTTAGCTATAGCATGTTGTTGAACAGCAACACGCAACATAAAATTAAATTGTTCGCTTCAATGCTGCTGATCATAAGAAATTTCTTAATCAATGCTTGCAGGACCAGGATCGACCCGAGAAGAGGCTGCACAATCATGCTTAGAAATAAGACGAAGGTATGGGTACAAAAGACCGCCCTCTGGACTGTATTGGATTATGGCATTGCAACCAGTGCAGATGTTTTGTGATATGGAAGTAGATGAAGGTACTTTAGTACGCTTTTCTAATAATTATTGATTGATTGCCGGAAAATACGAAAAATTTAGTGCGTGATGCAAGAGAAACTTCCACTTGATTATGGGAGTAAGCTATGAGATTTTAAACAGCAAGTTTTGACTATAAAAGTTTTAATTATATTTATTTTGGAAGTTTGCTAAGACGAGCATTAGCCATGTGGATAAAATTATTGTCTCAAAGCGCAAAAAAAGCAAAACAAATATCGTTATCATTGAGGACGAACGCCTTCGTTAATTGCAATTGTATTAAAATATGTAGTTACGCAGAAGCTTGTAACATATAGTACATGTACATATTCGATATACATTTACATATACATGTACATATTAGATACATATAAATATTCAATAGCCAATTCTGCTCCCAACCGACCGGAAAGAATTAGTCACACTCAAGTAAACTAAAATCCGTGACGTGATTTGCATTCGCAAGTCGGTTAGTCCTCATAGGCACCATTTTTTTTTTTTACACAAAATGTTAAAGTTCTGGGGAAAATTAGGGAGTGATTCTAAATTCACATGCTGCTTTCAATGTACGTTTACGTTCGCAGCTGGTAGTTGGTTCCTTCCAAGGTTTTATTGATGGAATTCCTCTCTCTCCCTATCTCTCTCTTTCTCTGTCTCTCTCTCTCTCTCTCTCTCTCTCTCTCTCTCTCTCTCTCTCTCTCTATATATATATATATATATATATATATAT
>QQSS02204758.1:0-11858 GCA_003687565.2 Craspedacusta sowerbii
CAACACCCCCACCACCACCACCACCGCCACCACCACCACCACCACCACCACCGCCACCACCACCACCACCACCACCACCGCCGCCACCACCACCACCACCACCACCACCGCCGCCACCACCACCGCCGCCACCACCACCACCACCACCACCACCGCCACCTCATGCTTCTCTACTTCTACGTTTTAGACAAGTCACGACTCTTTGATTACGGGACATTAATTGATGTTATTAGTATCTTTGTTCGCAGGAATATACATTGCTGCAAAGTTTGTAGAGCCATTGCTGTACCATTTTGCCGCTTCCCCCCCCCCCTCCCGTATTGGAGTGCTCCAGGGGTTACTGAGTAGTCGCAACTTGATGATTTGACTTTCTTTTCAGATATAAATCGGTCCCTAGGACTTCTCCTAGTAAGATTGGGCGTGTTTAAATCCTTCTTTACGGACTCTGAGGTCTGCATTGTGGCCATTGGTCTACATTTAACAAGTTATTGAAGAACTTACGCCACTCATCTATAAGTTCCTTAGGCGAGGTGATCTTCCGACTGCCTTCTCGTCTCATCTTGCGAGATTTTGCTGACATTTTCCATCCCCATAATTCGTTCGGCATTTCCAACGCTTTTCTCCATTTGTATGATTCAACTTCAATTAGCAATTGCTTAATTAGTAAGGATCTTGGCATTTATACATATGAACTAGCTTGAGCACGGCTTTGGCGTGACTAGGAACCGTAATTGGCAAGGTATTGGAAGTGTTAAGATAAGGACTATATATGACTTTTCATCTCGCCCAATTTTCGTGTTGAGATCTTCAGTGTATGGCCCTAATATGCACTTGAAAATTTCGGATTCAGTTAATTCAGATCTTCAGGGTATCGCTCTTATTTGCCTTTGAAAGTCTCGGATTAAGGTATTTGCTAATCTTTAGATCCGTAGCGGATCTTTTCATCCTATATTAATTGCGATCTTCCTGTTGCTCTGTAGGAAGGATATCTTTCCTTGTTCCTGGGGTTTTCTCTGGGTGTTAAGGCAAAAAAGTCGGGGTTTTATACGACTGTTGTTTTCGGAGAGACATATGCTATGCTTGACCTTGCGATTCATGGAGCTTATGAAGTCGATGGTGATAGTAACTGTATCAAGGGTGGTGGTGAATGTTTGGCTCACGAAACGATTGTTGCATCTGCTGCCCGAAAATTTTTTGTTATCGCGGACAGTTCCAAGAAATCTACCCATTTGGGGGCTGCTTGTAAGAAGGGGATTCCGGTAGAGGTGATTCCCATTGCATATAAGCCGGTCATGCTAAAGCTGAGCGCCCTAAGTTTGGCTCCTGGTTTGGCAGAAGTTGATTGAAATTCGGAACTGTTGTGGCGGGTTATAGTAAAGTTATATTTATCACTGATCTTATAGTGCAGCTGCTTTGAAAACAATTGGGCTTTGTAATTACTTGTACGTTTGTAATATTCCGTGTGTTGTGGCAGTGCGCAACATATATTGCTCTATGGGTTGAACCAGAGCTGTAATGTTACTGAATAGTCGCAGAAGATTTTAATCTCTCAACATTTATGTTTAGGATAGACTAGTCCGTCGGTATGTATACGTATAGGGATTGTTTCCTCCTGGGATTGTGGTCTTAACCATTTTTTTAATGCCATGAAGCAGTCAATATATACCTAGGATGAGTAAACTGTTGAAAGCCTTCATCTGTAGTATAGCTTAATCCATATTATCTGAGCATAATCTATGTTATCGGATTATAAAAATAACATTTAGCGACACACTTATAGGCCTTTTGGTTGGTAGCAACTTTTGTAGGATTTGTTTGTTTGGAATTTCCTATGCCCGCAGGGTTTGTATAGGGGGTGCTTAGATGCTGCCAGGGCCTTTGAGTAGTCTTGAATCGTTTTGGGGGTGTGTTCTCACAGCTCGTTTAATTAAGCAAGGAAAGGAGACCAGCCGACTTAACGTGTTGTAATATGTTAGACACCCATTTTGCTCCACAAAGGTGTGGCGGGCTGGATTGCCAGGCGCAGGGAGGCAAGTAATGGGACCCCATTTTTGTGATGTTGACTTGTCCGTCATCAGGTAGTCTCATCGTGGAGCTATCCCAGTAGAAACACTGTGGCGGTAGTGTAAGGCATTCCATGGAACTATACTGCTGAGAAGTCGTAATTTCTTTATGGATCTATAATTTTTTCATTTCCATATGCTAGTCTATTATGAGAAAGCCAAATTTGATGTATGTTTTGTATATCATGAATTGCAGTCTTAGCATGCGTTGGGTAGGATGCTGCATAGGCAGATTATTGTATGTTGGAATTCCTAACCAGGAACGTCACCCCTACTTTATGTTGAGCTTTCAACTCAAGCCTATCTCATTGAACTTCTTCTGTGCTGTAAGGCTTAAGGCTGTTTTCTGTGTTTCTAAGTCAGTCATTAAATTCGTGTTTGGGACGTTGCAGACACATGGCTTGGCCTATAATTAACATCACGTTACGCTTCTGAAACCCGACCTTACACAGCATAGGATCAGGAATCCTGTCCGATGTTGCTTGCTATGTGATTGTGACTTATCCTGGTTCTAATGTTTGAAGAAAATTTTTTTAAGCGCTACCCCGCTAATGGCGTCTAATTAGACCTTCTGGTCGCTGTTTGTGAACCAGCGTTCTCTTGATTACACTCGATAGTGTTATGCAGTTTTGGAGATTGTCGACAGTACATAATACTTAATGTACGTGATTTAATATACTTGAAGTATTTTGCTGCATGAAAAGGCCACTGGCCTTCTAGAAGAACCATGCCATAAAGTCGTTTGCATCTGGACTAGAAAGACTAATTGTAATCAGCATGTATTGCCTCCTGTATTTTGGAATCTATTTTGTATGATGTGGCGAATCTGACTTTAATTATCACAACCACATCTTAGTTCATTCTTCGAGGGTCTGTTAAGCCTATGTATGTAAGCTGTGTAGCATGAAGCTATTACTTAATAATTCATCTGTTAGCAACATGTAAATTGCGTTGTCTTCCGTCATTTAGCCAGATTCAGTGCAGCAATAGGGTCTGCTGTCGCAGTTGTGTTACCACTGCCTGCTTGGAAATGTGAAGTACGTTTTACTTCAGCGAGGCGTACAAAAGCCTACAGATCGTGATCGTGGGATGGTCTTTCGCTTTGCTTGAAATTGTTTAGTGGAGCAAAGGTAGATGGTTCTTTGGTTATGTTCTGTGTTTTTCACTGATTATAAGCTTGTAGCTCTATTACAGTGACTTTGCTTGTTTTGTGTGTGTGTCTGTGTGTGTGTGTGTGTGTGTGTGTGTGTGTGTGTGTGTGTGTGTGTGTGTGTGTGTGTGTGTGTGTGTGTGTGTGTGGTGAAGTGCTGTCCGCTATCCTGGCATTTTTTACAGCAACCACCGTTACGCTCGACTAGCCACTAGTATCCGAACTGTGGCCGTTACACTTTTGAAGCTGATGATGTTTCCTTGCATTAGCTGGCTGTATTATATCTCGGCTGGTTTGTTATGAACTGAAACGTGACGCCTACCTGAAATTGCGATACTTGTGAAGCATGCTTCGTACTCCGTGCAAGTGTTGCAGCCGTGTTAGAAATCGCCGGTTGCTCGAAATCTTGTATCTGTCATTTTGTTTCATTGTAACTGCGGGCAGTTCAGGTGTCAATGCACTGGTTAAGTCGTGTTTGACCGCTTGTGAGACCTAGAGGCTTTAAACACCTGAGGATGCTGATGTTGTTTCATAAGACAGCGTTTTTTATTTTTCCATATATGACTTATTATGCCTATTTAACGGGCAGATGATAGTCTTTTCGACACAGTTTAAAGCTGGCCTATTCGGCAAAAGTTGAGCGTCTACATGAATGTAGCTCTGGAAGTTCCCGTGCAATGCGCTTGTGGTCGTAGATGTGTCTTTAAAGCATCTCCCGCTTTGCTTGACTTGCTTTTTTGGGACGGGTATTCGCTCGGCTTTCTGCAGGGGAGATTTATTAACTATGGAAAGTTGTAGTTCCTCATGTATGAGTTACGGCAAGTAAAAATTCCGCTCTTCCTAAAATTGCATATAATATAATATAGTACTTTGGGCATATTGCTCTCGTAACCGTGTCAGTGCTTAAAAAGCGTCTCTCTAGGGATCTTGTTAATTTTGCGGATATGCTGAGACGTTTTCAAACCCATTAAAAAGTTAATTTTGTGGTAAAGAAGTTTTGAACCTGTGGTTTGATATCTTTGTTTTTTCTCTCATATAGATCAGATTTTATCTTTATTTAAGGTCATATGATTGGTAAGAATTCTGCGAGTCCTGCTCCAAATCGAATTAAGCGATGGCGAAGACTGGCAGGTCGGAAGCATTCAAGCCCTTCAAGGATGACGAGTCTTCTGACAGCGACTCCCAGGAAGGCATCGAGCTTCCCCAGCTTACGTCACTCAGGAGCCTCGGTGATGCAGCTAGCCACCAGCTGACCCTGGAGAGGATGATAAATCCGTCAGCGCTGCTCGAGGCCATCCAAAACACCAAGTACAGCCGAAGTGTCAGGACGCCTACCCATGGCGAAAAGAAGTCATTGCTAGTGACACTGCAGCAGGTGGTTTCAGGGTTGTGACTTATTTTTTGGCTTGTTTAATGTCGGAGCCTGGCTTTATATTAGTACCACGTTACATTTTTACGGTGTTCCTCGTGGTCCCTTACTTCTGGCGTTTTCTTTTTTTTAATTTGTTTTTTACTTGTATTATTATGATTATTATTATGGTTATTGTTATTATTGTTATTGTTATTATTATTATTACTATTATTATTATTATTGTTGTTATTATTATTATCATTATTATTATTATTATCATTATTATTGTTGTTATTATTATTTGCACTTGATGGGTACAGATTGTTTAAATAAATGGCTTCCCCCTTCTTACGTAGATTTTTCAGGTTTTTAATAATTAATATGGCGCAGTATTGTTTATTCCAAGCCGAGCTGGTGACTTGAACAAAAGTATTGAATTTCATTTTTAGGCTGCTCGTGACGGTCGCATGGACATCGTTGAGCAGCATATCAGCTTGATTGGGAAGGACAAGAAGAAGCTGAATAGGCGAGACCATGAACAGACCACGGCTTTGCACTATGCCGTGCGATACGGCCACTACGGAATCGTCAGGCTTCTCGTGGAGAGTGGTGCAAGTGAGTTACTTGCCTGTGATGATTACTTACTGATACTTTTGCATACACGCACCACACACACAAACGCGCGCTTACAAACACGAACGCACTCACGCGCGCATATACGCGCACACGCACACGCGCATACCCACACGCACCCACACACTCGCACACGCACGCACACTCATACACACGCGCGTGCACGCACGTACACACGCACGCACGCGCGCACGCACGTACACACACGCGTGCACACGCACGCACACGCACGCACACCTCAAACCAAGCGGTATGAGCACAAAAGATACATGATGAATCTTAAAATCTCATACTTGTCTGCCGAGGTCTTCATTGCATGTGTGTATGCTTGCATTTGGGTTCTATATTATGCATTTTATTATATTACATGTATTGTTATATTTGACTCATCGTTCAACTTACCTGTTGTAAATTCACATCGCTAGTCATGTTTTTGGTTGTAGGCCGAGTTTAATGAAGATTTATGGGATAGAGTTTTTGAGTTTTCCTGAATATATAAGACGATGCAAAGTTTTACACGTTTTAGTGCGTTCCCTATGACCGTTCCCTATCAGTAGGTCGCAGTTTGTTTCCAAGGTTTCACGTTTGTTTGCATTCAGTGAGGGCCGCGCTGTTGCCGTAAGGTGGACTTGCGCATACAGAAGTTTCCCCGTTTTTATTACTGTGATTTCCTTAGGTGTGAATGTTCAAGGCGAGTATGGTGCCACGCCATTACATTATGCCGCTCGCTACGTCTTCAAAACTTTGCGGATGGGGAGTGCATCACCGCTTCTGACGCGAGCTGCTTCGTTGAAATCTGGTAAGAAAAACAAAGACCGCGATGGTGCGTACGTTCTGCGCAACTTGGCACTTCTGAATACGTACAAAGGCAAACACGGCTCGCCGAGAACTGAGAGGAAGCAACCCACAGGACTAAGGAAGAGAAACACTATTCCGAAGGGACTGAAGTATATTGTCGACTCCTTAAGTCAGAGTTACCGTTCCTTGAACTCCGACTCTGACAGCCCGGCTTTGGCAAATGATGCTAGTGTAGGTGGGGTCTTGAATGTGCAGTCGCGGGATAATGCTGACCAGTATTCGGACATTAAGTATGTCTCGCCGTCGTCTGCTCCTGTTCGGCGAAAGCGCTTCATCGTCACGAGCGTGGAACGTATTGAGCCGGCTCCCAGCGTTCTGGAACGTTCTGGAAGTCATCAGAGCGAACCTGCTACTTTGGATGGCAGTGTTACTGATGACCTCATCGGTATTCCTAGCGTCATCGTTTCTTCCGGAAGTGAAGGGCATGCGTCTAGTCATGGCTATGATGGTTCGCTCGATGTAAGCCAACCCTTGGCAGGAGATTTCCAGCAGCCGAGTGAATATGGCTCGGTGGAGCCGCTATCTAGCCTTGAAACGGATGCACCGACTTTGACCACGTCTGAAGTGACATCGGTAGGTGAGCACGAAGCTAGCACAGTAGATTTGCGCAACGAAGACACCACTGGAGACGTCGGATATCCGTCAGACGACCCGACAGTGGTTGTTGCCGGTACGTTCAGTCAAGAGGAAATCACGGGTGTCAATGCTTTGATCATTCCGTCCATCTGTCAAGTAGACGTCGAGTCAGAGGAACCTAGCCCGGGGAAGATGGAGAAGAGAACTTTGTCGCTGCCTGACATTCAGGCGGCCATTATGAGCGAAGCCACTGGCGTCCCAGAAAAGACCGTGCCAGCTAACAGGCAGGCGAAGCGCGTGAGCGTCGTCTCGGGCAGGTTGAACTTCAAGCAAAACTTGAAGGCGGGACCTGCCAAACCGGTGCTCACCACCAAGAAGCTCTACGTAGGCAAGGCTGTTGCCGGCAACAGCCTGGACGATAGCTCGATCCTGAAGTACTTGCTAGAGAAGAAGGCAAACGTGAATGCCAGGGATTACTATGGCTGCACGCCTTTGCACTACGCTGCTATGCGTGGCAACTTTTCCGCAGCCCGACAGTTGCTGACTCATCCAAATGTTACCATAAATCTTGAGGTATGCTTTCTTTATGCGGAAGCCGCTACAACTTTTCATGTAAGGGGAAGCTAGTCTTTGCGTTTTTGTTTCTGGTTTTCATCAGTAAGTTACAGTGGTTGTCGCCCAATTCGTCTTAATATTACCTTTTAAAAATTGCGTTTGAATTAAATAATTTAGCTTTTCGTACGTTTTCGAGACTGCGTATAGCTGGTAGCTTATGGAACGCTTTCTGTTCGGTTCCAGTACTAATTTATGTCGTGTAACTTACCGTAGAAGCAGAGTACACAAACGATTTGCAGATGCCTGATCTTGTTGATATTGCTAAGCAGCACGTGTTGACCTGGAGAATCTTAATTCTTTAAGGCGAAAGATCGTACGAAAATGACAGCGTTGCACTGCGCCGCCAGTAATGGCGCATTGGAGATCTGCGAGCTGCTCCTCGAACATGGCGCGAACCTGCGATGTATTGATGAAGAGGACATGACACCACTGCATTTTGCAGCCATGGAGGGATATATAGGTCCGAGTCATCTCACATATGTAAACTATGTGTGCTGGCTTTATAGCATATATAGCATTTGTAATATTTTATGTGATATAATAGCTGTGCAATATAGCTATGATAAATGTATATGTAATTAAATATGAAAAATATAATGTAGCAAACATAATTAATAAAATGAGAATGTAATTAATGTCTATGTATTTCGTCGTATATGTATAAGAATATGATTGCAAATGTAGCATAAAATAAGTATCTTATTTATTATAAATGTTATGTACTAAAAATAAGTATATTATTTAGTGTAAATGTCATGTACTAATAAAATATATAGCAATAGTAATATATTACATTAGTAGAGAATAGGAGATTCGACCTGTACGAATACCTGCTTTCTGCTATTTTCGTTCGCTACATATCTCAATTAGCACTGAATATCCACGGAGTTCTTACGCGGGACTTCAAAGCACAGTAGTGATTTCTGATTTGGTTTGTGCACCTAAATTTCACGCTCGCTACTGCTTCGTGTTTAGAGATCGTGCGGCTGTTTTTCCGCGTGGGGGAAAGTCGCGGTGGCTGGCCGGAAATCGCGAAGATGATCATGGACCACGATCGCGATGAGCAGACAGCCCTTCACCTCGCTGTCGAGAACGGGCACATCGATATTGTTCAGGCTTGCATCGATAAGGGCGCCAACGTCAACTTCGTGAAGGCTAACCTAATGACGCCTCTGCACCTCGCCTGCACGTCGGGTCAACTCGATATTGTCCAGTTGTTGATTGACCATGATGCAGACATTGAAGCCAAGAATGCGCTTCAGGAAACTCCCCTTCACAGAGCGGCTCTCTTTAACCGTGTCAATATCGTCGAGTTTCTCTTAGACAAGTCAGTAAAACGTTCATTCGGCTTTTCATGTTTGACACTCCATAATTTTATGTTAATTAAGGCATGGAAAGACCAGCTCATTGATATTATTGGGGGTGTAATGCAAACTCCTTAAGCGTTAGTTTGCGTTTTTCTGATGTTATTACTCATAAGTTGTGCTGCTCGTTATGTTGTTTGTCTTGTGTAGCGGGGCCTTTATGCTTACATTTCATGTCTAGGAATGCGATCATCGATTGTCGAGACAAGGATAAGGAGACGCCGTTGATGATGGCAGTGAGGAAGAACAACGTGGAAACAGTGCAGCTGTTGCTGGAAAGGAACGCAGACGTCACTGTGAAGGACGCAGATGATAAGACGTGCTTGTATTTGGCTGCGGAAGAGGATTGCGTGGATGCGTTTGAGGTAGAGGATTGCGATCGTTGTGGGGAATTGTTGTAGATGCACACCTGCGCATTATCCATCCGCGCTCTTCAGCTCTTCTCCCCTACCGCGCATCCACCCGTATTTCAATCGATATACTATATTTGCGACATTTGTTCCCACTCTTCCCAAGTGTTCCCGGAGTGTCGTTTGCCACTCACGCAGTTTTTCTGCACCCGCGCAGCGTCTACCATTTTATACCCAATCTCTGATCTTATGCGGGGTTTGAGGCACTCGCTGATTAATATATTGTCATGGTACACACAGGCAGGTTTTCTGAGATATGTCCTCAGAGATTCAGCTCTTCCACTCAGCCCCGCAGTCCCGCAGTTTCATAAGATGCAAGCCATCTTATGGCAGTGGTTCTGGAGGTACTCTGCAACCAGTAGTTTTTTTCTTCAATAAGTATTTATTTAGATTATGGACGTTGCGAGGCCTGCCTTGGTGTAGCGTAACACCCCGGCTTGTCGCGGTTGTATTCATATTTGTGCGCAATTGGTTTGGGGGCTTTTTCTATGCAGCTCAACCAGTTTTGCTTGCATGAATAGGTGGTAGCTACATCCATTACTTGCTGACAGACTTTTAGGAAGTAACTAGTAGAGGTCGCCTTCACCTCGCAGTTGACACGATTCAATTCACAAACATCGGAAATTGAGAGCAAAACGAAACCAAAAATGGCGTCGCATTGAATGCGCTCTAATTTACTTCAAGCCAGAATACCCTCACTCATTGTTTCTTTTAGTGAGCTATTTTGGAGCCAATGTCGTCATTCATTTATCCCGACTTTATTTTGTAGCGGTTGATTATGCAGCCTAAAGTCGGTGCTCTGTTAGAAGAGTTCGACAAGAACGAAAACACGCCCCTGCACATAGCCGCAACGAAAGGTTATATCAAGATCGTCAAGGTTTGTATTGCATTGCAATTCTATGTTACGTTTTTGTGCATGCTGTTTAAGCACTATACAACCCGCGGGATAATCTAAAGCTATGTGTTTTAAAGGCGCTCTCCGTGTGTTCGGGTCGCGATCTCGATTCCTGCTTCAATTGGAATTTGCACTCCCCGATTCGGATCCCGTTTTGGCCTGATGTTGGGTCTCTAAGCAGCAAATCATTTAGCATGAAATTTGATCCCATACGTTTTGCATTTACTAAGCGATTCTTCTTGTTGACTTTGAGCCATTACAATGCAAAGCTAGGTATGCAATACTTACGCTCTAATATGCTGCAAAATAATGTTGCTAGTTTTCGTAGCGCAAGTCTAAGAAGACTGCATTGCTTGCTTGCCTTAAGTCTGTTTTTGCGGACGCGACCTGAATGGTGGTTCCAATTCTACTACATCAGTTGTTGTTCAGGCTTCTGAAGGATCAGCTCTTTTCGTCAGCATTTCCCTCCCAACGTGTCGTTTCGCCCATGTTGATTTTCAGCGTTTTTTTTTTTATTTTGTTTTATTGTTGCTGGTTTTTTTTGTGTGTTATTTCTTTTCATTGAAACTTGCTTGTCCGGGTCATCATCGTCTTATGAGGTGTGCATGGTTAAGTCTTATTTTGTGTGGAAGTTTTCTGGAATTGATTTTCTGTACCTTGTAAAGTTGTATTTTCTGAGGAAATTTTCCGGAATTGGATTTTCCTTACCTTGATAAGTCTTACTTTCTGTGGAAACTTTCTGGAACTGGATTTTCTGTGCCTTGTTAAGTCTTATTTCCTGTGGAGACTTATTTTATATGTTGCAGATAAGCTTTATAGCTTGGTGCATACTAACCCTTGATTACAGAATCTCGTTTTGACCGGTCCTTGAATCAGCTGTTTCCCATTCACCGATCTGTATCGACCATTAAACTGTGCCAGCTATAGCCTCCCCGCGGTCAGCGGTCAAGTTCTATTGTGGACTTTATCTAAGTGCATCAGTGGGAATTTCGAGAAATTTCATGTTGTCTGTTTTTTGTTCCTCGCAGAGTGCTTATGATTGGTCTCTTGCGTTGGAAGGACTTTTTCTTTAGAAGTTTACGTGTTAGGTGTTAGAAGTTGTTGTTCTAATTTTATTGTAGATGCTGCTTGGCATGGGTGCTTGCATAGATGCGAAAAATGATCAGAATCTTACGCCATTGCATCTCGCGGCTAAGCACGGTCGGTCAAGGTAATTCCTTTAGCGACCGAATAACTTATATGACCTGTCGGTGTTTTTTTTGGAGACATCGATCTCGTTAGCTATGCATGCCTATTGTTTGTTAGGGTGTCTTCTTAAAGCGTTTTCTTGAGTATGACGTTTTGTCCAGACATAGTCATATGCCCCAAGTGTGCGTAACGGAATTAAGACGTGATTTGAGTTTCAGCGGTCATGGAATCCCTTTTGCTGTAAATTTAAATTTTCGCTCACCGAATGTAGGCCGTTCTTATCAGATCATCTCTCACAGCGTATATACATATATATATATATATATATATATATATATATATATATATATATACTCTCGCATATATATATATGTATGTAAAATCTATTCCTATGTGAGATGGCAGAACTTGCTTTAAATTTCTTGCAAGCTTTCGACAATACCTATACATCATGAGGCTATGTAAAAGCAGAAAATAGTTAATGTCAGCTATAAATGCAAATAAATCGTGACATGCTTGAACTGATGTATATATGCTTGATATGCTAAATTTGCTTCAACTTATCCATTTTGATTAATTTGCATTTATAACTGATCTTAAATATTTTCTGTTTGTATATGGCCTGATGATGACAATAGATATTGTCAAAAGCTTGCAAGAAAACTTGAGAAAATTCTGTTATCTCACATATGGATATACACACACACACACACACACACACACACACACACACACACACACACACACACACACAC
>QQSS02204780.1:0-11858 GCA_003687565.2 Craspedacusta sowerbii
TCTGCGGCTAGTACTTGCGGTGTATATAATTGCTCGTAATAGCCATCTGCCATTGTAAGTTGTCGACCTAGTACGGGCACCCCGTATCTTGCACGAATCTTCACCGAATCATGAGCTTGGCTTGAACAAGGAGAAGCATATTGGGTCAGATGCGTTGTCATACCGAAGAGCGTGGATTCAAGTATATGTAGACCGCTGGTCTGAAGTTCTGGCTCAGATGGAACATGAGCACTTGGCCGACAAGGTGACGGTGGAGTCGCGAGCTGCATTTTCTAGTAATGAGCTCGAAAGCTTTGACGGCAGCCAACTGGTGTGCGTGACATCACAAAGAGCACCTGCACATGAATGACACGTAGAGCTTTTAACGTACATGCTGGAAAAGACGCAAATTTTTCATTCAGAATAAAGTATCTTGCGCATTGTGTCCAAACTAGTAGAATTATTCATCGTCTTTCCCACTTTTTTTCGGATGGACAGCTGGCTTACTTTCTATGTTGACTTGTTTTTATTGAATTACGTTTTTTGTTGCGGAATTGATTTTAGTTGTAGCCTAATCAATCGTATTGTTTTCGCAGCAATTAGCACAAAAAATTACACATCTCAAGTGTGGGCTCATTTTATTGTCGTACCTTTCAGAAGCACATTCTGATGAATCTACCACAATATATGTAACGAAGTAGATCGGTTCGAGAGAGAAGGCCAGTGGTTTTGCTGGTGGATATTGTCTTTGAATTCTGATTTTACATATTTTAAACCCAAATTTATACCATTTTGCTACATAATTCAATTACGGGTTATACAAAGAATGGATCGCAAAAAGGAATAAGTAGGCGAGCGCCCAAGACCTGCACGTACTTAAATAACAAACTGGATAAAGAAAATCATCGTAGACTGTAGTAAGCTTGCCACACCTGAAAGAGATAAGTACCACGCGACGCACGACGGTCGACACACACATGGTAACCGACTACAATTTAAATACCAATAAAGACACTCCCATACCATGAGTGCAAGATTAGCGACACTCCGGCCACCAAAAAGGATTGATTAAATAAAATATAGTACATGGTGTTACAGTTCTTCGGTAAAAAATAGCATTCGCTCCAGAGCCTGACTGCTTCATCTCTTGCGCAGCATCTCGTTGGTGCTTCGCTACGTCACTTCTCGTCTGATGGGCGAGTTCGTAACAGTTTGCAGTTGCTGTAGAATCGTCCGACGCGGTGAGCTACTTATTGTGTCCAAAACGCTTGCTGAGAATCACCAATCCCGTCTTTCGGGATTGTTTTCCGAAGAATTTTGTAGCCCACGATCGTGATTGGAAGCGGGCTTTCTGCCAAGTTAATGCCAGAGCAGCATTCGAGAGCTTGGGAAGAATTCGGTTGCGTCAGACGGGCAAACTTCTGTAAACAAGTTGTCGGCGTGAATGTTATCGCAGAAGTTGGCTACAGGGTCGGAGTAGAGCTTTAAATCTTTGTTAGAGACAGCGTTGAACATGAAGGGGGAACTTTTTAAGCTAAACAGCGCTGACATGACTCGGTAGCTGGTAATTTCGCTAGCTGGATTCCAATGATCGCTGACCAGTAAAAAATTCGTCAAGTTTCAGCCGTTCTCGTCCAGTCGCACGATCAAAAAACGGTTTTCTGTAACGGATGTCTTCGGAATTTGTAGTGATGTCGGTAGTTGTAGGCGCCTCGGTAGATGCGATGGCTTGGGTAGATGCGATGGCCTCGGTAGTGGCCTCAGTAGTTGCGATCGACTCGGTAGATGCGATGGCATCAGTAGTGGCCTCAGTAGTGGTAGTGACTTCGGTAGTAATAATTGCGTGGGTAGGTGTCTCGGTGGATGCGATCGATAAGTGCACTGCAGAATCAATTTTAGTATCATTCCACTTACCTGTAGGTTGAGGTCGTACAACGTAGATTCGATATCGTCAATAATCCCTCCTGACTCCTCGCAAAAATTAGCAATATCTTCCGCGGGTAATTGATTGAGTATGAGCTGTTATAGTCTTTTTAGTTGCTCGTTCCTATCGGAAAGCTCGATGATGAGTTTTCTTACTAACTTCCGATCAGGTGATTGTATTGAGAGAACGTCTTTGGATTCTCCGAGTCGCGTGTGTTCACTCGGCCTCTTTGGCATCGCCACTGAGCTTCGAGTGTCTTTAGTTTCGCCATTTCCCGGGTGACGGTACCAGTTTGTCGCAAAGTAGATCGGTTCGAGAGCGAAGGCCAATGGTTTTGCCTGTAGATCTTGTCTTTGAACTCTGATTTTACATATTTTAAACCCAAATTTATACCGTTTTGCTACATATACAAAGAATTGATTGTAAAAAGTAATAAGTAGGAGAACGCCCAAAACCCGCACATACTTAAATAACAAACTGGATAAAGAAAATCATCGTAAGATGCAATCAATATTTTTTCAATATCCCAGTCGCAGAAAATTTCAATTGCCTGAGGATTGCTCGAGCTTGTTAAGAAGAGGGTTAGGGTTAAGGTAAGGATTAATGTTATGGTTAGAGTTTGGGGTTTGACTTACAGTCACATTTAGCCAATAAATAAATAAAGAGAGAAAGAAAGAAAGAAAGAAAGAAAGAAATATCATGCGATTCAAAGCTTATCCTTCAATAATGACTGCAGACCGGTCGCCATCTTGTAAGCATAACTGCCGCGAGATTACGTCACATCAGACCAATCGCAATGAACCGCTTATTGAGGATTAAACGGTAGATGTTTTATCCTCCTAGGATCAAAGCTATCTGTGGAACACTTAGCTTCTTTCTACCGAACTTTCCCATTTCTACCAAATTGCATAGACGAGCACACTAACCCTTTGGTGTTGAAAAAAAAACAACACTAGACCACTGCTATAGAGTTCGCACGCGTCAATAGTAATCACTTAATAGCGCAGAAAGAGAGTTCAACTTATGCTGAAACAGGCGCAGGCAGGAAAGACCAAAATAGACAAGGGTTAGCAGTGTGAAACGGTGGGGAGAAATTTTCGTACAAGTCCAAACGCTTTGATCTGTTTCCACGAAATAAATTGGAAAATAAGTTCCCACAAAACGAACAACAGCATGAACGTCGACATTGTTTACGACTAGCCATCAATGTTCGCCAGTATTTAAGATAATGTCTGTTGTCTGATAGCCATCACCCACGCTTTCGAAGAGCATTCCAACCTACCGCTCCTATTTAAAATACCTATTGGCATGAGTTCACATATTCGCGGTGACGAACAGTATCAATTCGAAGACGCGGCTTTATAATTTGCTTATGCTCTTGCAACTGAGCATAAGTCAACTGACAAAGTTAGGTAAAAACGTAACATCGTAACTGATCCCTTCAGAAACAGTGTCCGGAGATCCAGTGTTGATAACAATGCTCACGAGCATTCACCTCAAGTGGCAAGCTCTCTTCGCGCTGTAGGGAGGATGATCTTTGTCGCTGCGTTCAGGAATAGGATTAACAGAATATTTGCAATGCTCGAGCTTATACAAAAACAGAATATTGACAATGCTTGAGAACATACAAAAATATACAAGCAGCGCAAGACCTTACAAAATTAACCCGTCAAATCACATCGCTATTTTGGTTCTGTGAATGTACTATGCAGCCTTGGCCGAGTATGGTGAACATCGGCCGCCGTGGAATTAAAACGGCCCCTTCGATCGGAAACACGACGGCCGTTTTCCCCGAACGCGCGACGACTTGACTCGACGCTTTTTGACCTCGTTCGAACTTTCGGATTGTCTTCCTTCACGACATTTGTATTTTCTTCAAGCATAAGCTCACTCAATATGAACTTTTCTATACTTTGCTTCAGCTTCTCTGACATGGCACCTGCTCGCGGATGACTGGCGACTGTCTGCTTGATCGATTCTTCGTAAGAGCAGGTCCTCGGACGACGGGCTCGCGTCCTGTAAAAGAGAACCTGGATTTCAGTAAACACGATTTTACATCCCACTAACCCCCTCCGTTTAATAAGAGGTGTTTAGGGAAGCGTCGTAAGATACGAGTGATTCCCGCTTCTAGAGTTGACTTGCAAATAGGACGAAGAACGTAATGAACAAGAATATTATTTCACATGATACCCATCCACGAAGTTTAACAAGATATATTCTACATAGGAAGGAGAGCTCTTCTTAGCATAGATTGAAGATTCAAGAATTTATTTTTTTTCCCGTCAACAAGAAAAATGCGTAATCAGACATAAATGCAATATAGATGCGAGGAAGGGCTCTTCATAGCAATGCCTATTGGCATTGAAGAGCTCCCCTCTGTATTGGTACAAATTATTTTGACAACAAACAAAATAAGGAAGAAATAAGAAATAAGCATCACATACAGTATCAACAATAGCAAGTATATAAGTACGTCCAATATAATCCACAGCTGAATAGATGTAATGTAATGTAATGTAATGTAACATAATGTAACATAATGTAACATAATTTAATGTAATGTTATGTGGGTCCAGATAATGTTGAAGAGCCCCTTAGCACTTCATAGAGAAGCATTTATAACCTCAACACCAATCATATAAAGAAATTATGACGACTTTGTAAACGTTACGACTCATGAGTATCCTGCAGTATAGCTGATATATGCATATAATTCGTGTCGCATGAAGTGCCTAGATGCAAATATAAGACTGCGTAAATGTTGTTTCATCTCCTCAATAATACTTGGCATTGAGTAGAGCAAGCACTTTTCGTTTTGAACTGTACAATGCTAAATCCAAATTCCATTCCAATGTCTATATATTTGCTAAAGATACGCAACCCGGCGGATGATATAGATCTGTCGCCGAATATAACAGTGTTTGGGACGTAAGGCTTTCCAAGATGGCCACTGCTGTTGCTCCTGTGCAAACCCCGAATGATCTCATGGAGGACAACTACACACATGATCACACACATCCACGGTGGGGCACGAAACGATTATGCCCGGAACGATGAACGATGTGATGACAAGAAAGCAAAATCGCAAATGGCGCTAATAAGTTCTATAACCATGCTGACAATAGTTCGAGTGATCGAAGAAGAAATTCAATAGGCATGTTAAGAACATAGTCACTAACTTTGAGCCTATACGAAAAATGATCACATTCGATCGAGTCGACTTTCGATGTCCGTTAATTAAAAATTAGCGATCAAACCTACCTGAATATATCGGAATTAGAAGCCTTCCTCGAACCTGGAGAACAATCAAAGTCGTTAACACAAGAAATTCATCCCCAACCACATGCCTAATACACTTAGAAGTTAAACATTGAGCCTCAAAACTGACGTAAAAGCTTAGCCATTTTGCCTCAGCACATGATTAAACGAAGTAGCAAAACAAAGCCAGCCGACATGGCAAAGTCACGGCGCAGCTGCATTCACGAGAACTAGCTCATCTTCCTGCAAAAAGAACAACCGACCTGATTTGATTTGGAGCGGACAGTGCACTTGCATGACGTCAAGCAAAACTCGTGTCCAACTCTCTTTCATTTGCACGGACTCCGCTTGGCAAATGAAGATGTCTGTTGTGCGAAACTTGCGAAAATAGACGGCAAACTTCAGCTGGTCATTCTCCACAACCTCAGTAATTCCCATGCGCAACGTCTGAAGAAAAAAGAAAAAACAAGCAGAAAACTAATCATCTATTGCTCCCGTATGTGAACTAGCTGTTAACTATGCATGAGCCATTACAAACTTCAAAAAAACACACCATCAAATAAACGAGCACCTAGCCTTCTAGGGCAGAGTTTTAAGCCGTTGCTTTCTCGCGCATGTCGCAAAAACATTTGATGGACGAGATTAAGAGTAGCAGTGCTTGAATAAAGAAGGAAACTTAATACAGTTTCTCTGTGCTCGTAACCAAAAATCGGTCTAAGATATACTCATGATGAAGCAAACTCGACGCTACAAATCTGCAAGTTGTACTGATAAAGTTCCTAACAGCAGATGGCCCAGATGACCAAAACTGCTTTTGCTTGTGCACTCCTAGAATGATTCACAGCAGTGGTTATATTATTTCAACTCGAGGCAAAAGTTGGCTATGGCCTGGCGAAACGACGGGAGTTAACTCTCAAACAACTACGAGATTGTTCATCGGCGACTTTGGAGCACTGAGCAGCGTTTAGTCAAAGATGAAAGCTATGGGAAATCGTTTTATCAAAGATTGTCTGAAGAAAGGCTACTTATCCAAAGTCAAGGCAACTGAAGACGCAAGCACGGAGCGTGATTATCTCCGGTTCTGCGCCGCACGCAAGTCAGACAAGGAGACAACAAAGCCGAGGATCGTCTTTAAAGCATCCGTGAAGAATGGGGTTTCACTTAATGAAGTGATCTATACAGTTGCTAAGCTCCAGCAAGTTCTGGTTAATGACTTACAGCGACTTTGCAGAATTTCATTCTTACTGGTATGAGATGCAGCTGAGTTGCATCGTCGTATTGGTATAGACCTGCAGGACTGTGTATAACATGGGTCTCTTTTGAGGGACCTGAATCAAGTGCGATCACCTGATGAGCATCAATTCAACAGTCTAGTTTTTGGAGTGAACTCCTGTCCGTTTCCAGCGCAGTTTGTAACTCGGTACCACGCACAAATGAAATGAAAGGAAATGCCGAGACCAGCAAAACAGTCTTGGAGTCCACTTATATAGACGACAGCAAGGACTCCACGAGGAACACAGAAAAAGCTATCCAGGTTTTGGATAGTTTTTGGATGTCACGTTTTAGGATGTCAGCAACGATGCATGTAAGAAAAGGGCTATCTGGATAGGAGATCTGGCTATGAGAGTGTACTCCGTCGCAAACCAAGAGCGGATCACCTTCGGAAGTGGGCAGCTTACCCTCAACGATAAGCCAAAAAGTGCTTTGGGTAGTCATAGAAAATGCCTTCCCTTCGAAACTCAAAGTCCTGATTAGAATGCTACAGTTACGAAACGGAACTTCTTGTGTACGTTCGCAGTCTTGCTAGATCCTCTGGGGGTTTTTGGCGCTTTATCTGGTCGCTGCATAGATAATGCTTCATGACATGTCATCATTGGGAAGAGACTCTGCAGAAAGGTTAGCAAAAACGATAAGGCAACTGCCAGTGACTTCAAGCATGAGAGTTTCAAAGTCCATCCAGCTCAAAAGCTTGTACTTCCTCAGCGATGCATCAATCGAAGCCGATTGTCGTTGACTATAACAACTCTTCTGTTTTTACACGCACTTTTGGTAAAAGAGATTCCTTTTGTTGTTGTTGTTGTTGTTTTTTTTTTTTTTTTATTGTTGTTGCTGCATGACCTCTGCCATTAGAAAAGCGGTGGTGCATCCGTTCGTACCAAGAACAGGAGTTGCACCAGTCAACTGTGTAAGCATCACGCGACTTGATCTAATCGGAGAACTAACAGATGCATCTGTCCAAAGAACACGCATCCGTCACTCCAAAGAAATCACGGCAAATGGATAAGCATTACAGTGACCTGATGGCTAAATAGAACGAGCAGAACCTTAAAAATCTTCGTTGGAAATCGCATAGCAAAGGTCACAACTAGGCCGAATGTGGAAAGCTTGCATTATGTGCGTTCGAAAGTGAGCCCGGTCGACTTAGCTACACGAGTGAGCTGGTAGAAAACAAGTTGTGGTGGGTGGGGCCCATATTTTTAAAGCAGACCCGAACATAATTTCCAAATCTAACTCCGATACCCGAATCTTCCAAAGAAGTTCGGACAACAAATGTAGTTGTTGGTCAATTCAGAGTTGATTAAAGATTAAATACCCTTAACCCCGCCATCAGATCCTATTGGAGCAAACTTAGGTCAGTGAGGGCTTGGGTCATTCCCTTTATGTGCAACAGTCGCCTTCCAATTAGTCGCAGATACAGCGCAGAGCTGAGCGTCACATGAATGAACGACGCTTTACCCGAAATCGTGTCCCTGGCGCAACGATAGCATTTTGCTGTTGCGTGCAAGGCGCTTCAGTACGGGAAGCAAGTTTGTGCAAAGCAAACTAGCAATTCTGAACCCGTTTGTGACCGAAGATAAGCTTCAGCAAACAGCTGTTTGCCAATTTCTTGCCCAATAATGCAAAATATCCCATCCATCCGCCAAAAAACGCACGGGCAACGTAACGTACTGTCCGTTGTAATCACTCGACAAATGGCCACGTGACTGAGACTACCTGAGTACTAGCAACGCTGAGGGAGTGCCTTTGGATGACTCATGGCCGAGAACAGATAAGGCAAATTGAAAGGGAATGTCTCATCTTCAGGTGAAGCAAAGCGACAATGGCATCTCAATACCTCGACTCCGTGTTCCGCTACCTCGACTCCGCTACGTGTTCAGATACTACTGAGGGCATCTGCAAGAACAGCTGTTGATTTCGGTGGGTCATTCATTACCACACCATTGTTTGAGAAAATAAACTCTCTTCGTCTCTCTCCATCTTTCGTCCTCTCTGTCTCTCTCTCCCCCTCTCTTTTTTTCTTTCTCCATCCAGGGTCGAGGATGCAAGCGAGAGAAACGAGCCATCTTTGCCTATTCATGTGTCCGGATGCTCGAACCTTGCATCCCGAAATAGAATATGGACTGGATACCGCCTCCTTTCTAAATGCACTTTATAGGATGACCTGTAGGCACGGCACTCCTTTATAAGTTCTCCGATAATGGGAGCAACTTGGAAGGGGTAGCAAATGAACTAAGAGCTCTTCTTAACACCGTGGACGAGCAACAGTTCAGAAGGCATGCATTCGATCGCGCAATCCAATGCACTTCACTCCACCCCATGCATGATATCTTGCTTGGAGGAACTCACGAGAACTTGATTAAATCCGCCAAGCCTGCTATATAGGCTATTCCAGGCATTGCAGATGTGACAGACGAGTACTAACTACCGTGTTTGCGGTTGCTGAAAGTCTCATAAATTTCAAGACCTTCGAAATTTCCATCAACTGGTGGAAAGGACGATCTTCCAGTCATGGACAAGCGAAATCACAGCTAGCCCCAATAATGCGATATTTAATCCAAGAAAGAGCTTGAGACATGTTCAGTTAACGTGTCATTTCTGGAGAAGGCGGATGCGAGAGTCTAGTCGGCCTAAGATGACGACCAAAGTGGCACCATCAAAACAAAGACATCGACGAAGGAAAGATTGCACTGATCGTATCAGGTGACACATCTCGAGTGGAATGGCCAGTGGAAAGGGTAGTCGAAACCTATCAAGGAGTTGATTGTCATATTCAAACGGTGAAATTGCGTGTTTGCGGATAGGACATGGGGACACCAATCACAAAAGATATGTCCGATCGATCTTGCCGTGCTTCAGGGAAGAAAACAATGAGCCTTCAGACCCATAGCGCAGGGACGATGTTTGAAAAAACGAGAAGGCAAGCAAAAGTGCATTGATTAAAGCAAAGGTCATAATCTAAAGACAACGATCTTTGTGTGCGCATTGCTCATGCACGTGTGTGCTATCAATTAAGATAGTGTGGGCCATTTACTGTACTAGTGTCGGTGCCTACCTGCGATGAAACGTCTAGAATAACAATGCGAAACCAGACCTAGTAGGACGTTTAAAAGTAGTCATTGCAATTACAGTTATCACGATTTGTAGAAACTTAATATTTTTGGCATAAATACAGCTGTTCGAAGAGAAAGAGATCGTGAAGGTTCATGAGTGAACCAAAGCGTGTTTAGAGTTGCATCTCTGCAACCTCGTACCTCCTGAGTGCAGAAAATTCTTCCGCGAGAAATAGGTGACACGGTAGAAGGTGCTCAAATCTTACCTTGCCGTGTGCTACAAGTTGGTAGAGGGGCAATTGGCCAGCACGTGGGATCGCCTCTGTGAAGAGCACGGTCTCTTCGAATACAAACACTCGCATTGGTCGAGGTTTCGCCTTTTGCTTGCCAATGACAACTTCGAGTGTGTCCTACAAGCAGCACGATGTATACAAAAAAAAAAACAACAACAACAACAAAAAAAAAAAACAAGAACGAGGCCAAATCCAAAGGCAAGAACAGCACAAGTTGCTATATGCTGCAACACTTGTGTTCGCTAGGTGATCAACGTCTAAACCCGGTTGGCGTGCCAGGAAGGCGCATCACCTAACGGAAGAGGACAAAGGCTGAGTAAGCTGGTGAAAACCATGCCACATTGTGACTTGCTAACTAGCACGTGACACAGAACCGTGCTTACATCTCTAGTTAGCAAGTCACAAAGCCACATGGTTCTCACCAATTCGATCAGGTCTTGTCATCGAACGAAAGGTGATGGACCTTTATGGATAGCGAACAGGGTTCTTAGAGAACAATACCCACAACGAGCAAAACGTTACGAGAGTCTTAATAAATCATCGGATTTCATGGAATTCGCTCATGTGATATGAGCCTAGCTGTCCCCGCATTCGTCGTGGCCACACTCACGTCAGCAAGAACAAGAGAGATAGTAAACATGTGAGACATTGCGAACATAAATCGACGTACCTGGAATATTAGCTCTTGATTAGACAGGTCGTCCTGTAACAAGAAATTGAAATGGGAAAAGATTACGGCTTCTCGCTTTGATATTTGCTTCAATTTCTAGAGAATATATCATAAGAATAACTTCTCAAGGCCAAATTTTGGTACAGTGGCACGCGGAGCCAAATCTCGGACAATAATTTGCGGGGTAAACTCGAATCAATTTCGCTATAGCGTAAATACTAAAACAAAGGAATCCCGATAAAAATCCTTAGCAAGTTACAATACAATAAAAATTCTCGATGCTGCTTGATTGCGGTGGCCACACATTAGCTGATGTAATCACGGTAGAAAGTTTGATTTAAATCAGTAAAAACACGACTGAACTAACGTCAAGCAAACAAGGAGCTCGATCCAAGCGAATTAAATGAGCCCATTTAATAGGTAATTAAAGCACTCAAATCTTGAGTTTCCTTCGTTTTTAACTTAATAATATACTTTCAACAGGGCGCCGCAAAACAAAATGCAAAATTTTCTTTAGAAGAAGGGATACTTTTTCAACTTAGACATGTTTCGACAAAAGTAAGTTTTTTTTAATAACTTATGGAGCTTCACCTTTAGATGTAAGCAAGAGGGGTATCAGTCCACTCTTTAGCAATTACCATTCATGATCCACACAACTAACAGATCCCATATGTCCGCTGCGAACAAACAGTTGGTTGGGCTACGATCAAATCATTCCAAAAATACCTTCGAATCGACATTCTAATCGAAGTTAAGTCTTAACGACGCTTAAAACATCGAACAGAACGTCGATTAGAATGTATTTTTTGCATAGTATTTTCTCATGCAATTCCTTTATTCAGACGTACCTTTTCATACATCCCATAGTAATTTATATATAAATATTTAAATAAATATTTTAATTAAATATTTCATATATTTATAATTATATAATTATTTTATATATAAAATTTATATATAAAAATATATTTATATATATATATATAATTTATTTTATATACAATTATTTTATATATTTTATAAATTAATTAAATATTTAAATAAATATTTTATAGTTTTTTTTTTACACGTTCCAATAATACATTCTAATTGACGTTCTAATCGAAGATAAATTTCGAAGACGGTTAGAGAGCCGATTAGTACGTCGAATAGCATTTGATCGTAGGTGGGCAAACTGTTTGTCCGCAGCTTGTTGATCACAAGTGAGACACTATTGTAAATTGTGATTATCAGAAAAGAGCCAAAAGATCTGTAAATTGACGATACTTTTTCTTCTGCATATAAATTCAACAAATCCATCGCGAAGCTACCCTTAAATAAATAAATAAATAAATAAATAAACAAATAAATAAATAAATAAATAAATAAGTATGTATATATATATATACATATATATATATATA
>QQSS02204835.1:0-11854 GCA_003687565.2 Craspedacusta sowerbii
TATATATATATATATATATATATATGTATGTATATATATATATGCATTTCTTGCATTTCTTGCACGGGCTATTTGTTGATACTACACTGTTTAATAAGCAGTGTTTATATTTCGTGCTGTCCGCGAATCTACTCCCTTTCTTTTTTTTTCTTTGGCGTGATCGCTTCAAATTTGTAAAAATGCTTTTAGCCCGTCTCCAACTGTAGTGCAGCCGAAATCATTGCAATCCGATGTAGTTCGTCATGATTCATCGCGAAGCACCTTCAAGGTCGATGAAACTCAACCGGTTACTACTATACAGATAAGGCTTGCTGACGGTACAAGGTATAAAACGATTATTATGGACAAGTTTTGGATGGTGTGCATATCGCTATTCTGGTTTGGATAAAATCAGAAGTCGTACATGTGTGAGGATCATATGAAGAATTGCGTTCTCTGCGATAAATGCTCCATTGCTGACTCTACTCCATTATGTGAAAGGAAGTAGGTTGGACGTCGGGCTGGCCCTATAAAAGCACCCTTATCAGTCTCGCAGATGAGCCGCTTAAAAGGGGCGTATCCTTCTTTGTTCATGTCGTAAATTTAAGTATGTTTAAGCATTGAAAAACATCTGACTGTTTTGGAAAAACTTGTGTGAAGTTTTCCAGGGTTTGAGTATGGTAAATGCATACGTATGCAGTGATTTACATTTATGCAGGTAGAAACTGAATGTTCTTGCTTTGGCGACTGCGATTATGATCTCGTTCTTACATATTAATACAGGTAGCAACCTGTACCTCTTCAAGTTTTGCAACACATTAAAATGTCTTCGAGAAGTAGCAAAGCCAGGGTGGTTTAATTATTTGGACATTTCTTCGATGATCGAATTTTCTAATTTTCTATTAGTGTGGCTCGTGTTGAGCTGAGTGTTATTGGTGTTGGTATATATATGAGAATGCGGGACGGGTATGACCATACGAGCCGGTCTTTTGTGTACGGTTGAGAAACCTAAGCTTATGCAGCTTTAAGGTATGATGAGCATCTTTGAAAAGACTCGGCATAAGAGGATATGGTACTTATTTTGCTGTGTATGAAGAATTTCGGTGTTTTATGTATTATTCTTTTCCTGTAACACAGGTTGGTTTCACAGTTTAATCACTCTATGACAGTTGAAGACATTAGGAACCTTGTTAGAAAGTATCCTTTCTCGTATTCGCGTTGTGACTTCCGCTAGCTTTCTTTGTTTGTGTCTCTGTTTCTGTTAAATAGTGTTCTGCCTTGAAAACGGACGTAACATGTTCTGACGTTGATCTTGATGTTAGATTTATAATGTGCTGGTGAAAATGTTCGCGTTGTTTAGGAACTTTTGGTAGGCGTATTTTCCTTGACGTTTTCTGCATTGCCCAACCGAATATGGACGACAATTTCAATTTGATGACAACTTTTCCTAACCGAGTTCTGACGGACAGATCGAAGACCATCTCTGAGGAGAACCTTCTTAATGCCGTGATTGTACAGAGGAAGATATGATCGCTTGTGGAAAATGCTCAAACTGCTTCCAGCAGTTACGAAGAGCAGTTATATGGCTTACTCGACTACCATTGGTCAGAAGTTGCTTGTATTAGGCTTTGGTTGCCTTTTCAGCAGCATAGAAGCCAGCGTGCGAGAGACGTTCCGAGACTTTTACTTAGCCTTTGCCGTCATCTCTTCTATCCTGTATGACTTGACTGAGTTTATTGTTCTGAATATAATAAGGGTAATTTATATGATGTCTTGTAGCTCCACTTAATGCACTTGGTTTTCCTTACCAAAGGTACCTGTCAGTTGTCATGGTTACGTGATTTCTTGTTTGCCTGTCATAAAGGGGGGGGGGGGTTGAACGTGGTTTCTCGTCACTAAAGGCTGCCTTGTTCAATGTTTGTAACCTTAGTTGAGCGCGTATTTAGTTATTATGCATATCATTTAGCGTATAGCGCTTGTAGCACTTGCGCCTTTTGTTGTTCGCATGAGTTGCTAGTTAACCTTGGCCTGTCGACTGACTTGCGTAGAAAAATTTAATTGAGCGACTAGGTGATCATGTGGGTTGAGTAAGATTTGGTGCAAAAAAGCTTTTCTTTTAATTCGCTACTTGCTTACGTTTTTAGATTGGATTGTCTGCTGAGAAATTCTCTAAAGGCATGTTCACTCTCTTTTGTGCCCTCGTAAATGAAGTTCTCCTTAAGCTTTGGAACCAGTTCAATATATTAAAATTAAATTATTATTTGAGTGAATGTCCGCAGGCTTAAAGAACATGACCTCTTTTACGCTCTGACGTTGTTTGAACTCCAAGTAAGTGGTGCGTAATGCGTGCGACTTCGTTACTTCATGCAACCCATGCGAAAACTCTTTCTCTCGCGCCCTTAAAAGCGAGTCAACGTCATCGAATACGGCCGGTTTTAAAAAACGACCGTACTTTTATCAGCCCAAAGGCATGTCATGCTAAAGTCGTTTGTCTTTTGCCATTAGTCACTGATTTTGCCTTTGTTTCAAGGGATTGATGAACATGGAGGTGGGTTACATGATTTGTGTCATCCGATTTCAGTTTGCAGTGAGTGTTGCTGTTTTACTGACGATGGCCAGTCCCGAGATTGTGGTCCATCTTCGATAGATTTGAGTGTACGCATCGCGAAATGATAGCCCGTGGACTGCTTGCATGTGCTAGAAGGCTGCCTTCCGCAGACCGTGCTAGGAGTCTTCATGCTGTCAAGGTAAACTGTTTGTATTTGTCTGCGGTGCAACGCTTTATGCAAGTTGGTTTAATGCGTCCTGTAAGCACGTAGCGGTCTCACCGAGATCGGCGGTGATTTTTTCATTAGTTCAGCTAATGGCGTTAACAATCTATGTCTGTTAATGTATTATTAGTAGTTTGCTTTGGTTTGTTTTGTTTTATAATTATCGATATTTTGGCGGACGGCGGGTTCTGGTTTTCGAAATCAGATTCACATTATATCGACTGCGCGTGTGATATTGGATTATCACAGATTTATTCTATTGATTCTAGAAAGTGGCGCCGTGTTGCTATACTCTTCTTCAAACAAGTGACGCGGTGGGCTTCTTCCCTGGCCCGCGTGGCGGTAGGCAAGTCTCCTACTACACGTTCCCTCTAATTGTTGGCGTTCAGGATGCGTTGGAATCGATGCATGCGTTCACAAACTTACCTTGGTGGGCCACGATAACTTTGACGACAATTGCCTTGCGCACTGCGATAACCCTTCCGCTTGCTGTTAAGCAAAATGTATTGCTTACTAAAATCGAAATACTTAAACCTACTATCAGCGAAATTTTGATAGCCCTTAAGGAAAGCCTGAGTATTAAAGGCCAGAGGAGTGGCAAGACCGTGGATGAGATTCGAAAGCAAGTTCAAAAGGAGGTAGTCTACCTGGTTGGCATGCCTATTCTAGCGCGCTTTCGTCAGCTTTTGCTTTGGAAATCAACTGGCTTGCGTTTAGGTCTAGCGTTTGCGTTTTCAATCAAAGTTATGCAGGGTTTGTGCTCAGAATATTTCGTTGATAAATCGCGCTATTGAGTAAAGTTTTATATCGGGCAATACTTTATTGTCTTTTCCATGTGTTACTTAGGAATTCTTCTTTTTAGAGTCGTCTTCATGTACTTGATGTTTACAAGCGTAACGGCTGTCACCCGCTAAAGTTGTTTATTTTACCTTGGGTTCAACTACCTTTGTGGATTACGCTGTCGTTAGCTTTGAGAAACATTTCTGGATGTGCTCCTAACGGTTTGTGTGTCCCCTTGCTCTAGCATTTTCTTTGCACGATTTGTACTTGGGTTGAATTCGCTCATATTTCTTTATTTATGAACTGTTGCCAGTGGCATAGGTTTCTTGTGCGTTACATTAAATCAAGCATCCGCCTTGTTAAGCATTTCTGCTTTGCTTTGCGTATTTACACTGTCAGTTTGGACCACCTGCGTAGTTAAATCGATGCGCCTACGTAGTCACTAATGTGAAAATTACAACACTAATTCGAGAATTATAAGGAATTGCGAAGGCATTTCTGATTCCCTTCTACCTAAACTGCTGGGTCATTCTCCACTTTACGAAGCCGCGTCGATTGAAGTCTGCCCGTGAATTGGTGACGTTTGTGCCTCTAAAATTTCTTGGAATCTCGGGCTTTGCTTGGCTAACTGATGTCTTCCAGCTGCGTCTGGCACCGCTACATTTCGGCAACATGCGCTACTTTTCTGTTGTATAGTTCGATCCCTCAGGCAAGGGGGAGCTTTTTCATAGGTCTTTCTCTGCTAGCACGGTGCTAGCTGTGCGGTTCAGCGCTTGCCTCGTCCGTGTGACCTGGCACGATAGTGAGAGAAGACGTTCATTGACTTCATGGCATGCTAGCGCACGCGCTCTGACATTTCTCGTTCAGTCTGCTCCCTTCATAATGTGGACTTGCTCTGACCGCTGGTGCCAGTACTTGCTCAAAAAGTAAGTTCGCGCAGGATAAGCTGGACTCCCCGCTTGAAGATTTGTCAACAAAAGCGTAAAATAGCAAAGCTGCATGACCTGTGTAATCCTGACCGACCTGGACGTTGATTGCAATCGTTTATTTCGATAAGCCAATTAGTAGCGAGTGTTAAGGAGTGAATCTATGGAAAGGCATTTGATGTCGTAGCTTTAGTATATGCTTGCTTAGTTGCGGGAAATTTGTCGTCGCTACATGTCAGGTATTTAGAGTTTTCGTTTTCCTGTGTCCTAGCTTGCGAAGTTGTTTTTCGTTTCGTTTCTTTATATGATCATGAGCAGTGAGATGTATTCGATGTGTGCAAGGTGTGCGAAGCTCCTGCTCCCTGAAGCTTTCATGTTTTGGTGAAGTCATTGTTCAAGATTAATAAAAACTTCATGAAGACTTTGGCGTTTTGCGTCAATGCTTTTTAACCGTTTGCAGCTTTGTAATTTGCTCTTGCTCTGCCAGTAGTTTCCCCTGCAGGCTTTTTCGGTCCTATGTCAAAGTTGCCATTTCTTTAAGGAGTTCTTTCTCTCTCTGAAAGTTTCTGCTGCATTAAGAAGTTCTTTCCCTCTCTGAAAGGTTGCTTATGCTCGCTTTATGGAAATGTTTAAGCGTTGCTTTATACGTCATTCGCAGGAAAATTTGGAAGTCGGCTTTGCTCCGACGTCGATCCTAGTCGTGCGTTATTACTCTGTAGTTACGCCACGACTGTCTTCCTCTATGACTTGTGGACTATGGAGATGTTGTTGACTATGGAGATTTTATGATCTTGTGAGTCAACGACAGGAAGTGTATTGTGCGACAGAATTTGCAACCTTTTGCGAGTCTGCGACGCCTCGTTTGGACCTGGTCCTTTCCCCGCGATGTTTGTCAACTTTGACATCTTTGTGCGGGCTTTGCGTTTGGACCGTCTTGAGCGCTTTTCACCAGGCGCCATTTTCAGAGTCAGATAAGCGTGGTCAACCTATTCTTACTCTCCTGGCGTAGATATGATTCTTTTGAGCTGGTCCTGTGCTTCTCTCTTTACTTTTCTGTTCGTATTGAGCGTTTGTTGGGACCTTACTTCAGGGTCTCCCGTGTTATTGGAGGGGAGGGGGTTGGAAGTCTGGCGTTGTTTTTGTTTGTTTTTTTGTGTTCTTAAAGTTCTTCAATCTTCTTCTCGCAAACTATGCCCTGCTTTTGATGGCATTTCTCGCTGAGTGCAAGACGCGCTTAGGTGCTTCTTTCGTTATGGGGACCATACTCAAGCCCTGGCAGTGTTTTGTCGAGACCTCTTGCTGAGCGCCTCTTGCTGAGAGCCTCTTGCCGTGCGGTATGGCGTTAAGGATCGCGTTGTCTTTTGGGAACATCGTGGTTTGTTTTATGGGGATGCCTATGCTTTAGTTCTCTCGGTAAGCTTGTTAGTCTTTTTGGCGCAGTTCTTACATGAAGCTTCTTGTTCTGATTCGCTGATTAACGCGGATGAAGCGTAACATGCACTGTGCATTCTTGAGCTCTCGATCAGACAACAGCTATGGAAGATTTGGTGACATCGCATTGCAAAAATATAAAAAAGAATTTCTTCGGCTTAGTCGAGATATTATGTTGTCATAGTTAGTATAACGATATGGCCTTTTGGAAGTTCAGGTCTAAACGCGTGTACTAAGGAGTTGTATGGTCTAGTTTTCCTCCCGTCTTTTGCTGTACTCGTGGTTTGGTTGTTTGTCCAATTAGTTAAATATCATTGCGTGTGATAATTCTTTCGATTGCATTTGCATCCTATTAATTGAAGTGGTAAGTATGAACACCTGTGGTGTGCGTGTCGCGACTATAAAGAAATGTTTTACATTTTTCATAAATTTTTGCCTTTTTTGGCGACCTACTTTTGTTAACGCTCCCTGGTCGATTATTGTATCGTACTAAAAGTGTTCGCTCGCTTCTTTTTCGTTGCTTCGTCTGTTTGTTTGTGTAGCGAATTAATTGAATGCATTTGCCGTTGCTCACAGTCTTTGTTTGTTGATAGGGAACTCCAGCGATGGCCAGTATCTCCCTTCTCTGGGCATGAAACACGAGGGAACCCTCTGGTTTCCGGACCTTTCTGTTGCTGATCCGTGCTATCTCCTACCGACCCTTCTACTTTTGACGAATTTAATGAACATAGAGGTAATTGATTGAAGTCGCATGTTGTCATTGAAGCCCTTGCTATCCACACTATGTCTTTTGAAATTTTATTAGGTATGTGAAGTGTTCGCGTAAGCTTATTAAAACCAAACTTCTTCTGTTATGGAAACTGCTTTCTCGACGTAAATTTAGCAGAATATTTCGTCAGCTCTGGACGCTGTCGTTTTTCAACTGTTATTGTTGAATCGCCGTTAACCCGGACTGTTTTCGTTCAAAATCTCTGTTCTGCCGTTCAATTAGAATTCTATAAAAAATGGCGTCTATTTGTTTGTTGACGTCAGTTCTTTGTCGGTATTGAATTTTAAATTCGTCGAATCCTTTGTACCCTCGCATGATTTCGCAAAGTCAGACAGACCTGTGCGATACCATTTCCCACGGAAGGGAGCTTTCTGGTGCTAATCCGAGTGGATTACAGCTTTCGGCCAAGAACAAAACATGGATGCCGAGGTGAAGTAATTCTGGTGTTTATCAGGTTACTTGTTCCTGTGTAAAAATATTATGTTGGAGAAACCAGCGCCAAAATATCCTGACTCACTAACAATAGCGGCAATACGACGACAATGGACTTGAAAAACGAGGTAAAGGTACTTGTGCATTATGAGCAGGATGTGCTTATGCACCTGGGCAGCAACCGCCTCGGATGTTCGATTGTGCAGTCCCGAATTTGAACTCGAACATGTTGCAGAATGGACAAATGTTGCTTATACACACGGGCAAACATTCGGAACCTCGACTCGTGTGTATGCATACCTACTTAACAACCTGAAAAGTACGCCGCGCTCTGAGATTTTAAATTTGCGATTTATTTTGGAATTTATGGACTTGGTTATTTAAAAGGATTTGTGTATCGGCGACGGCTGTTAAAAAATGAAAAATTTCAAGGAAATTTTGTTGAAACTTTTTAAGCGCTATTTATTATTTTCTATTTGTGTTGAGTTTAGATTGCTTTTCGCCATGTCGATCACTAACAGCAGGGGAACAGAGATCGCTTGTATTGGTTGCAATCCTTAGTAACCGCGCGCTGGACCTCCTCTTGTTCGCAACCAAACTCATTCACGATAATAAATAACTGCAGACATTTTGAAAGTGCCGCGTTTGTTCTATCGTGTGAAGCTATAAGTTTTAATATAGAATCAAGGTCATCTGTGAGTCAGTTTCGGCCAGATGAATCTACACACAAAAAAAACACAAATTTAATAATTTGCATGCGTCACTTATATTTTAAGGTTAGCTCATCGTAACTAAAGAAACGTCGGCGATTATTCTCTCATCGCTCGTTGCATAGCTGCAGGCGATGAAGAGTTTTTTCAGGTACGGTAGGCCACTGCATGGCAGCGATGACTAGAAAGTGGCTTAGACCATTGTCGGCTTCAGGTTTTACTGCAAGTTGTAGGGATTCACCACTACTGATATCGACTCAGTCAGTTCCAGAGACGTGGGTTTTGTGGTGATATTGAAGAAATTCATTATCGTTAAGCATCCTGAATTCTTTAGAGAACTTTCTGTTACATCAACAAGCTAGCTCGTTCGCTTCTTCTTTATCAAATTAAGCTGTGGGAAGGACGAAAAGAAAAACGTCAGATATTTTGTCATTCTCCTCAAACCAGCCTAATGTGTGCTTGCGCCGCTGCCGATAAGTACTACGGAATAGCTCTGAGATCTGCGTGGAAAGAATTTAGGAAGGCTCTTGAGTAAGAGAAAAGCCTGCGTGCTTTTCCTTTTCATTACGCATCATTTGTACGAAATTTGCATCACGCATCTTTTGTTTTTTATCTTCTTTCGTTTAAATGCTTTCTAGATGAACTGTCTAAAGCTGCAAAGCCCGACGAAACTCAACGTGGTCATGACGCAAGTTTTTCGCGGTCTGACCTTTCTCGTCTTTATCATTGCAACCCAGTTGCCTTCGGTTTGTATGATTACTTTTTTCACTTCCTTGGGCTAGTCTTGGCTTCCTAACGCTTCTTTCATCCCCAAAAAAGCCGATGTCTTATGCGTGGACTGTCTGTTTGCTCCTTTAGGATTTCGTTACCATTAAGTCGTGAATACTTCTATCTTCTTCAATCCTGTTTGTTGGCCTTTTAGCATGAGCCTGATTTGCTAACGTACCTCCCTGTAAGCATACTTAAACTGCCTGCATAAGCACGTACGTACATACGAACATGCATACATTCATACAAACATACATACATTCACGTACATACATACGTACATGCATATATACGTAATAACGTAGTTAGGTATTTATTTAGGCTATTTCATTATACTGGGTTGCCTCAAGTACGTTTGGATTGGCACAAAACCTGATGCTGAAATCGCCAAAGATTCGTCGCTTTTTGAACATTCCGAAGACACCGAGTGAGAAAGACAGACCTTATCTTGAGATGGCGGAAATTCTCCGTGCTCGACTCCGAAACTTTGTAGAGATACGAAAAAGACCCTAGTAAAGGTTTTCTCGAGTTCTTACTTGATCAAACCCCATTCAGTTGTGGGCAGTTGCTTCTGTCATCATGCGTAGACTCATGGTACCTAGACTGACGATGCAATTATTGTGGTATAGTAGTGACCAAGTGCTTTCATGGAGAGTTTCATCTTCGTTGAAAATTCGATTTTGTAGAATAGGGCGTCACTGCCACTTCTACAAAAATGGTGACGAGCGAGTATATTTGACAACAGTCTACCACAATCGGTCCTATGACGCAAAACCTCCAGCGTATAGACTGGCTCTATCCGACGGCTGAAAAGGTCCAAGTGTGTTGGCGCAAAAGTAATTCGCCTGTTCGCCTGGAACGACCTTCTATCTCCCTTCTGAACGTATGCGCGAAGAGGAGATAACGAATATGAAAGCCCTTTGCCGGCCTGATTTTATTTTTCTTGCTAGGCAGCAATATTTGGTATCTACGCACTGCTTAGGCTAATTCCTTACGCTACCAAGTATTGAAATCCTCTGAATAAACTTTCTATTTGCTACTAAATCTTCAGAATCTTGATATTGGTGAAAGTTTTCTAAAGACTCGTGCTTTCATATTGTATTTCTCTTTGTGTTTCGATTTGGCGAATACCATGTGAATTTCAGCGTTCCTATGTCTTGTCTTTGTCTGAACTAAAGGTTCATATGGAAGGGGGCAGTAGGCGCATCTTCAGCATGTGTTAGTGCGTGACCAGCGCAATTTTAGTGGAGTGATGGCGTACGTGTCCAATCAGTTCAGGAGAATATTATTTGAGCATAGGTTCTAAACATTGAAAGCATCTTTGAAAAGCAAACTTTTTGGACGTATCTCACTACAAATCACCTGTTCATTTTAGGTAGAAAAAATTGTTTTATTTTGAAGCAAACCGAGAAAGCAAAGCAGTCGTTTTTTTGTTTTTTACCTCGAATGCCGAAGTTTTCAAGTTCCTGATAAAAAACGTGCTGTCCTATTGTACCGCCTTTAGAAAATGGAAATTGTATACCTGTTGCACTTGATTCGCTAGACCAGGATAGCAAAAACGTGTTTCGTTGACATCTTCTTTCGAAATGAAAATTGAAACTCAGAAATCCCTTTATGTAGTCCTTTTATCTTGCATCTAATGTTTGGAATTAATGGAAATGAATTTTTATTCTAACACAAGTCCTTTAACCCAGATTTATACAACCGGCATGACCTTCGCAAGCTTAGGACAGTTGGACAGCGAGATTGAATAAATGATTTCATTCATTAGCGGTTTTGGAAAAATGCAGTCACGGGTCTTTCAGAATCAGGAGCTGCTGTAGTTCCTTCAGGTCAGACTTGCAGCCAGCTGAGAGGGCCAGATAGATAGCCACGGCATGTATTGAAGTTGTAGCGTCGGAGTACCGAAGAAGTCTTGTTTGTCAATATCGCTTATGAAATTTTGTACATAATGATAGCAGAGGTGATCTTTAGAGTCTTATAAGACATAATTTCAACGCGACTCATGGCATTTAATCCAGGTAATAAACAAAAAGAATAGTTTGCGTCAGATGCGAATTTGCTGACGCAGATTGACAGCTGCAAATGTAGTGTCCTTTCAAGTAAACAAGGTGTCATTTCAAGTTGTTCAAGTAAAGCTCCGCTTTGCCTTCTCAAACTTTAGTGCTGCATGAAAGGTCTATTGTGCAGAATGAAGGAACTGTAGTGCTGCCTGAAGGAACTACCATGCAGTATGATGGAGCTACGGTGAAGGATGGGGGAACTATTGTAAAGCATGAAGAAGTTATGGTGAAGCTATAGTGAAATGAAAACATGGATTGACTTAAAATACAGGCATGAAGTAGCTCTTATAACATTAAAGATCGAAAAATGTTACACGCAGCTTACTTACGCGTGCCTTAGTGAGAATCCAACGACTTCGAGGCCATATGCAAAACTTTCGCGTCGTTAACCCATCCAGGCGAAGCACCTGTGACTTTCTGTGGTCTTGTAAGCTTTCCTTGTCTGCAAAGTGTACGGTGAGGGATTTTCGTTTAGATCCACCATGGTATTACCGAACTCCAAACCAGCTGACATTTTCATTCACAACAGGGAACCCAGTACGCCCGCTAGTCGCAGATCACTCAGAGTTGGCATAATAGCGGATGGTAGCTGTTTCCTGGCTTGGTTGAAAAGAGTCTATAGGGATGCTCTGTGGGGCGCTCTTGGTAAACTTGGCTTGCAGTATGATTACGTCCGGATGATTCCCATTTTTTATCGTATCATGAAAGGCAGGGCGAATTTCAATTGCAGGCTGTAAGAGTCAATCGCAATTGATAGCGGTGTTAGGAAAGAAGACATACTCGCCCCTATACTATTGGGTAATATTCTTTTCCGTGACTCATGCTTTCGAGCATTATAGTGTAGATGTTAATTTGTACGTCAGGCAAGTCTTTTGACCTTCGTCGGTTCAAGCCAGGTCGAAGTATTTTCAAGTTGGTATCACAGCATAAGCAGTATATTCATTTCCACGCTTCGTGCTCGCTGCCTCTCAAACGTAGACCTGCTGTATCTATGTCAACTTGGTGATCGGATTTGCATGCCAGCAGCTGGCCGCAAACGACACGTAATTTTCAGAAGGATTGTAAAGGTAAAGCTGAACTGAAAAGCCTTTTACGTGCGCATGGACGCCGCACTCTTGTGTCCAAGCCAAAGAAGTCTTATCCAACGAGCATTTGTGTATGTATGTATGTATGTATGTATGTATGTATGTATGTATGTATGTATGTATGTATGTATGTATGTATG